>VZTL01023711.1:3717-23011 GCA_013400535.1 Scopus umbretta | reverse complement strand
GATCATATTTCCTACCATGCTAGCCTAGACTGACTGCAATCTTGCCCATTAACTCAACAACTACTTTGCTGAAGGGGAAACATGATGAGGGCAGAATTTCAAATGGTTTCAAGGTGCTGGTGACTTTTACAAACTGCACAGGCACCTTTTAGTGGTTAAAGGACGTGTTTATTTCTTACAGTATTGGTTTGATTAAAACTGTTCCTCTTGCAAGTATGTAGAGGTGGTTTCAAAACAGTGCCTGAACACCTGCAGGTCTAAAGCCAGTCAGGTTGTTTTCAACTACCTTTTCTAAGTCTGTTTAGCAAAGCCAAACGGTGTATGTGTGTGTACTTGCAATGCTTATGCAAGCATTAGTTAGGATATGTACCACTACTTCTAAGCTGACTGACCTCTCTGTCCTTGCTTTCTGATGCTTACAATACTGTCATACTTCAAAAATAGTTCTAGTATTTCTGAGAGCAAAGCTGTGGGTTGAAGGGAGAAGAGGTGGGAGGAAAGAGGGGAATTGTTGTTGTGTGTGTGTGATATTCAGGCTTGGCAAAGAGGCTACCATATTAAACTGAAAAGGGAACAAAGAACAGATTAGTACAAGAATCTTAGATATGGAGAAGCACTGATTGTGCAATCCAGTGGGGATCTGGGGTGAAGACAGAGGAGGAATGGACACTTTAAGAGGAAAGAAAAAAAGACATACAGGTAAAGGAGCTGAGAGGGGAAATTCTGAGCCTCGTTGTTTGAGAAGATTTAGGTGTCATGGGAAACATGAACATGAACACAACTGTGAGGCCTGCCAGGAGACTGGGACCAAGAGCCTTGAGAGGGAGACAGGAATGGCTTAAGACTGTGACAAAAATTATTGAGAATGGAGACTGGGACTGCCCAGAGGAGATATATGGGACAAGTAATCAGGGATGAGAAAAGGACAGGCTTGTGTGTGCCATGGAAGATAAGGGTCTGCTGAGTACACTTAGGATGTCGAGGCCCATGTATCCATCAGAGGATGTCATGGTTGCATGTATGAGCCCATACTGTCATGGCTGATAACTCTCAGCTTTCAGAGGCCCCCCCAGGGTTACTCACAGCAAACAGTGAGGCAGCCTGACCCTGAGCCTGGAATTCATTTCATCTGACTGTATAGTTTTACCATGTAAATATCAGCATCTGAGCCAAGTTCCCATTACAGCCCTGGGAGATAAAATAGTTGATTGAAAGGCATATCTCATCTGAAGTTAGTCATCGGCCACTATAAGTCTTTCTGCTTGTTAGGTGATGATCTTTTGTGGGACTCGTTATCAACTGTTGCTGCAGCCCATGAGGATGATGCCAGAAGACTGCCAACATGCTGATGGCAGCATCTGCAGATGATATTACATGGTCAAATTTCTGGTTTGTATCTAGCTGCTAAATAGCTTTAAGAATTACAGACAGCAGCTTCCTATGTTGAAAAAAGTCCTCTATGTCACAAATCCTGCCAGTATGTTTAAAACCAATTCTAAAATGAGAATAAAACCACCGGGCGATGGTGAGCTGAACTAGATTCTGAGCTGACCTCTTTGGGAGAGATGAGTTTGATTTTGCTGTTGAAATGCCTCCTGCTGACAGATAAGCCATATAAAATTTGAGTCTGGTAAAAGCATAAAACAAGCTGAGTGGATGACACTTGCCCAGGTGCTGATGACTCTTTTGATGTAGAAATCTTATGTTCTGCCTCCATCAGCTGCATCATCCCTCTAGGTACTAGATTACACAACATTGGCCTTTATCCTGGAACAAGTTAATAGGCTGGTCTTCATAAATCTTTGACGCAAGATCACAGCTGGTACTGAACCATGCTGTGGTGTTGCTAATTATGTCCACGATGTGCTCCCTTAAGGTACTCTGTGAGTTAAAGCCGCATTAAGCTACTCTGTTATAGGATTCTGTGGTGTCATATACCTTCTATGAAGGTTTTAGGAATGAGCTGTTTAAATTTCTATTGTGTGCAAGATTTTGCGGTGCTACAGATGATTTTTAGGATGTCAATGAATAGTGTGTTACAAAGGGGATAACAAATGCGTGTTAGTTCTTTGATCCATGAAACAATTGCCTCTGGCCCAGAAATCTTTGAAAGGGTCTGACTGTACAACAGATCTTGGGTTTGTGCTGTCCAGGTTGCAACAAGGTCATAAAATGCAACGATAAGCAGAAGTACCAGGTAGGGCAAAAAACCACGGCAATGTGCATGTGTATTGCCAAATCCCCTCAAAGATATCAGGAAGAGCTAGAAACAGGATCAGGCAGGTCTTGGTTCAGTGCTCAGATGACTGGCTCACACTCAGATTTGTGTCCCGAACATCAAACCAGAAAATGTTTCAGCTTGCCACACTAGGCCAGCTTTCCTCTTCTTGCTAGCACAGAAGAAACCTAACAATTTCAGCAGTTAAGCCAAAAGCATTAGCTGCAGCATCCTTTGTGTTGAAACCTCCTGCTCCTCTCAGCATAATATCTTCCCTGCCCGTATAAAATCCCATGTCCAAGGGCTGACTGGAAACATATGGCACAATCCCATGTACATACGAATTTAACACAAGAAGGAAGATCACAAACCAGGCCAGGCTGACTGCCTTATCCATTTGCATACCTTTCACTTAGAAACTTGCTGAAAGCTTCCCCAAATTTCCCATCAGACCAGAGGCGATGCTTGAAGCTGTATAAATGCATAGAAAAACACCCTAACCCAAAGGTCTGCTAGTGTAAAGAAACCAGACAGATGGAAAAAGAAGGTGACTGCCCAGTCCCTCTCATTTTGTCTCACTCAGGCTACCAGCCGCTCACTGTGTCCCTGTACTTTCTCTGTTAGTTTGATTGTGCGTTATTTGGGGCAAGGACTATTCTTCTGTTCAGTGTTTGCACAACTCCAGTCGTAACAGCTTTCTGGTTTGGGTGTGAGGCTGCTAAGAGCAGTAACAATACCACCAACAGTAATAATTATCCTATTTTCCAGTTTTGCACTTTAACCTTGAAGACATCTTTCTGGGCTCAGCTCATATTTGTGGGAGCTCAGTTATTTTTAAAAAATTAATTCCAGACAAATTGGCCTTTTTCCTATTTGCTTCACACAGACAACGTTTAGCTCACAAATCATTTGGTCAGACAACCTGCTTCACCAGTTCCAAGAAGAAACCAAGACCCAGTGCACATGTTATTGGGCCAAACACTATTCCTACCACGAATTCATGGTGACAGGTAAGCTAGAAATTTTTTCATTCTTGTAGTGAAAACCTGAGGGCGGCCATAGAAATCACGGTAATTTTCAGCAGTGCCTCCAGCATCTGCAGAGAAATTCATTTCGCCAAATTGCAAAAAGGTAGAGTGTAGGGAAAGGAAACAATAATTGCTACAGCTATCAGTGTCTCTGCCGTTTGCATGCTGGAGCTATTCCAAATATCTTTGCCTCTTTTGGAAATTGCTGTTTACTCCAGTTGCTTTGTACTGCGCTAACGGCTCCAATAAATTCAGTGCTATTCCCATGGCTCAGGGTGGCTGTCATCTGAGTTTATGAATGTGAGATTTGTTTGGCTCTCCCCTCCATGAGTGATTGGGGTTAGAAAGTGCGATTATATTTGGGCAGAGGGAGAGAGATGCTGCGAGAAGGCAAACTGAACAGACATTGTGAATATTTATTTTTTTTAGATGGAAGGCAGTTGTATTTATGTGCAGTTGTAAAACAGAACAGATATTGGGTTCTGGTGCAGGAATTATATACTAACTCCAAAAAATGTATACAGTGAGAGCTCATAATAGAAACTTATTCCAGCAGAATCATTTTTTTCAACAAACATGTAGATTGGCATGTGGAGCATGCTGTGCTGAAGAGATCGAAGCTTGATTGTGGTTTCATATCTGGCATTCCTGAGTGAACTGAGAACTGTGGTCCTTATTCATAGTATTTCGGGCTGGGGGTAGGAGAGGGGACGCTACCCTGCAGAATGGTTCTTGGTTTTGCAGGGGATGGAAAGCCAGAGGAGAAGCAAGTTCTTCTGTCCCTCATTTTAACTCCTCTGCTCTCTGTGGGCCTTTTGGATGTGGCAGCGTTGAGGCAAAATGCCAAAGGAAGTGGAAAATTTTGTCCTTCTAATTCATATCAAATCAATTAATTTGCTAAAGCAGGCTTAACAAATGCAATTCATTATGATAACACAGGAGCAGGCTCTTCTGTTTCAATGGGTAGTTTGAGATTCACATGAGGAAATCCAGAATACAATTTGGTTATCCATGCTGGAGTAGAGCATAATGTTATATACTTAGAGATTTCAGGAGAACAAGGCATTTCAGCTTTGTCTTTTCAGTATTTGGAAGACTGAGGCCTTGTGAAAGAGGTGGCACTTCCCATTTATATTAAAAAAAACCCTATCATGCCAATACACTGTTATAAAAGGCCTCTTGTGGTAAAACACATGAGCTGTCAGCTGCTGAAGAGCCGTGAAGACATCATCTAAGCCAAGCTGGCAATGCCATAAACATAAAAATTTATATGGTTATGTTAAATACTTTTTTTTTTTCAGGGTCAGGGAGAGAGAGGTGTCATNAAGAGTTGGAGATGTACTAGTAAGATGTCATGTAACATAACTCTCTAAACAGACTCTGCCAGGAGTCCTGCCGGAGGAACTGAGTTTTAAGACTAGTTCAGGGCTCTTCAATCCTTCAGTGGTCCTAAACTCTCACATTGCTGAAACTTCCCACTCTTAGTTTCTAAGGAACTGACGGTGAAGGTGGCAAGTTTTTAAAATTTTGCCCATTCAAATGGAGTGTGGGATGCTTTAAGGCTTTACCCTTTATTGTTAATTAAGGCTTTGGATCAATAATAAAATCTGCATTGAAAGTATATGTCCCTGATCTCATTCCCATTTTAGCATTTTTGCATAATAAAATTACTGGGGCTTTTAGGCTGGCATAAATTAATAATCTCTGTTTTCTTACCCTTTCAATGAACTTATCTCAGCCTTGCTCATATAGCTCTTAGAGGCAACAGAAGATCCTCATTGGGATGTGATTCAGAAGTGTATGCGAAAAATGACATTTGTTTTCCTGCTTCCTACTGGATTCACTGAGTGATGTGCTGCTGAGGAAAAGCTGGCTAGCATTGCAAGCAAGGGACCTGGGCTATGTGCACTGCAGGACACCTGGGGAGGTATTTGGAAGCTGAAGGAACTCAGGGCAGAAAGGCCCAAAGCAGAACTGATGAATTTGATATGTTCCAGTGATTTTTCAGACAAGCTAAGATACATTTTCTCCTGTAATACATGACATCATCTTCAGTTCTACTTTGTACTCCAGATTTCAGACAAAACATGTTTTTTTTCCAAACTTTAGATTTGGATGAAAATTTGACATGTCCGATAGAAAGAAATTAAGTATTGCCTCATTGGTGGGATTCATATCATCTAACGCCTATGGTGGAGCTCTGTCCAACGTAGTCACTCTAGGCTCACTTTATAGACAGTGGAAAGAAATCGGAATGTCTAGGAAGGGATTTCTGAAGCCTGTTTTAGACGTTACCTTAGGCTGAGAGGACCAGTGCCCTGGAGGGGTCCCTCCCTTCCCGTGGGCTACAAAGGGAGGCAGCCACCACCTGTGTTGCAGGTTGTAAGGAATCCTGTCCTTTCCATCCAGAAGAGTCTCAACCCTTTCCTAAAATGATTATCCTTCCCCTTAAAACCACCAAGGTATTTTTCTACCATTATCACCGTAAGATGGTTTCAGACCTCAGCCATCTGAAAATTTGAAAACTACACCTCATTTTTAGAGTAAACACACTCCAGGCCAACAGAAGCCCACTTGCACTTGAGCCCCCGTCACTCTTTCATTCATATAGTTCTTTTGCCTTGATGAGAGGGAATAAGCACTGATCTCCACTGCTGAAAGCCAAGTGCTTTCAGACTCTTTTCAGGAGGAAACTGTAGTTAGACAGTTTTTTTTTCAAATTTTCTTAACTGAACCCAGAATGAACACAAACAATAAACCTTTCAGCTAGAAATGTTTGTGATGCCTGGAAATATCTGAAGGATGTATTCAGTGCCCTAGATTAGCAATCAGCTAAAAATATTTTTGGCTGCTCTTACTTTTATTCAGAATTTACTTAAGAAACTTGGTCAGGTAATGAAGCAACCTATATTCAGATCAAAACATGCAAGTTTGTGGGAATATTCCACAATACAATGGTGACTGTCATGTCTTATTTTTCGTAAAGAGAGGATTTCTTACTGTAAAGTGCATCAAAATAGAGTGCTGTGTTTTAACTTAGCCTTCTGAAAGACAATATGGGGCTGCATATCCAAAAACACTGAACTGACATATTTAAAGGGGTAAATGATATTGAGTCTTCAGAGAAAAAAGCTGTGGAAAAATTAAAGCAGTCTGCATGAGTTGCCATTGAACATATGGATGCCAGATTGCAATGGTGAAAGCCCTCACATGATTTGAATGCTTTGACTTTTCACAGTGGCCTAATTATGATTAAGAACTGCCCTCTGTAACAATGTGCAAATCAATAACTCGTTTCTCTACGCAACGAGGAGGAGAGCTCTTTAGGTTGCTTGGCTGGCCGCAGATCAAGGATGTAGTTCTTGAGCACTGATTGCCCTTCATGGTATGGTATTATTCATGGAAATATTGCTTCCCACTCTTCTAATGGTGACATCATGAAATTAGTGAAGACAAGCCCCCTTTCTCAGCAGGACAGGCGCCAGGATCGGATGCAGGCATGACTGACTGGTCCCAAGGCAGATGCTTTCTGGTTTCTGACTGCTCCTGGAGCGGGCTGTTGGGAGGGCTTGCCAGCAAGCTGAAGTGGTACAGGACTAATCTTAGCAGAGCATTTTAATGGTATGCTTAACTGTTTTCTGCTCACGAACTTGCTTTCACCATCTTTAGAAAGTGAATTTGTGAAAAACTGCCCCACAAAGTAAGAATATGTGGCTGACCTGCCATTTATTTGGCCTTATACTAACAGAGAGTTTTAAATTCCCAGTTCTTTCTGGGATGTCAACCAGACAAAGTAGATTTGCTAAATCATTACTGTCCCACATGGAATTTGCAGTTATATTTGATAACAGGGGTTAAACCGGATTTGGCCAAACGACGTTAGGAAAAGGTTGGGCTGGATTCAGACCATTAAAGAAGTAAAGGTGATGACTGGAGAAAAGGTGAAAATAAATCCAGGTGTTTGAGAGAGAAAAATCTCAAGAGAAATAGCCCAGAGCATCCAGGATGGACTTTCTGGTGGGACTGGGGAAGTTCAAGAAGGCTAAAATCAACAATGAACACAGAAAGACAGAAATGCTCCACTACCCTTAATGAAAAGAGAGAAAAAAAATCCAGTCCGGTTAAGAGATATATTGCCTTTGTAAGTGCTTTTGTCTTTACTCTGATTATAGAGGAGCTGAAGGCAATTATGCTACTAATTTTTGTGGCTCTGCTGTGTGCCTAAAGTTAGGCAGGATGAATACAAGCTTTGGAACCATATTCAGATTACTTATTTCCAAAATCTGTTAGTAATGGATTCCGACTGCCAAGCTTTTTTCGTTTCATTCCATCTTTGACTGCATAGTAAATGGTCTAAAAAGCAAGGATGAGTCTACTCAGGGCCAGGCCAAAATCCAAATGCCTAGGACAGGATAGGAGGTTGTCTGGACAGGACCCTGATGGAACTCAGGTGGATCTGATTATGAGGATTCCTGTAGCCTTGCAGTGTCCTGAGGAGTCATTCCCTCAATTTTTGTGACTGTTTCCGAGTAATGTGTGTGCCTTTCCATCTATCTGGTTTTCTCTAACTACCCTTAAGGTAGACAAGTTTGCTTTCTGTTTTGGTGCACTCTGCCATCCCCAATCCCTGACTACCTGATCCCATGCACCAGGTACTCCTAAGTGCTGCTGCTGAGCATTGAACCTCATTAATGAACTTTTTTCCCCCACAATTTTGCTCACGAGGCGCTGACCCTAGACACAGATGGATTATTGCACTTGTGCCTGAGCACGTAGCTGCGTGTGCACCATTTGTAAGGATCAGAGCTTTGTAGTTCATTGGGAAGGAAAATGTCTCAGTGCGATAGGTCCTGAGAAGCTGTACAAGGATAACTGGCTTTACACTTTAATCCCTTGCAACTTGCACTATGACTTTCTCTGCATCTGCTGCCTGAGCTGCTCGGATGTGCCTTGTCACTAGTGCTACTGCAGTGACTTAGATCCCATAGTTGACCCCCAAGGACAACTTCTAGCATCAAGCAGCCTCCCAGGGGTAAGCAGCTCTGAACAGTGAGTTGTCTCAGCAAACTGCTTCATAGTTGCAGTCTCCAAATGGCTAGCTCTGTGTGTTTGACCTTGAGCATCTGGCTATATATAAATACATATATACAGACACACACACTCTGGACAGTTTGCTCTGTACTGCTTACAGTGCAGCTCCATTTAAGCTCTGTGTTTTAAATGCTTCCCAAGAGCCATGGTTTAAATTGAGTGGAGTTGACTACTTATATGAAAAGCCATCTTCTCCTGAATCCCATCCATATCCTGGCAAGTGTCTGCCAAAAATATTATTCCCACCCCCTCCTCTCATGAAATATGCATATAAAATGCCCCCTGAATGGTACCTAAAAAATTCATAGTTCCTGACCACATTATAGTAATGCGTGTGGTGGAACCTAGCAGTGTAAAAGATGCTTTGTGACTCTGACAGAGATGATGCCCTATTCAGGAAATTAATATACAGGAGAAGTCTAAACACACAGGCAAGATTCATGTATATTATTCTGTAAGGGTTATTCATGTCTTTGGAAAGAGTGCTAGAGCTGTACTCATTTACAATATTTAGTGTGCTTGATAAATATTTGCAGTTCAAAGTTAGAGAATATATATATGTATCAGTATATGTATATACATGCACCGAAATACACACATATTCTACTATGAGGTAAGAGATTTTAAACTGCATTTCTGTCATCTCATTTAGTAATAGGAGAAGAGTAACCTTGTGTTTGATACATAAGCATTTTCTTAATCAAAAATGACCTAGCACCAACTGAATTTAGAATTTATAAATATTTCTCAACAAAAAATAATTGAAGGGATGGAAAAAACACTTCACTCTCTCATTCTGACTTTGCTGGAAATCTGGGGGAAATGTTTAGCTTTTTTTGTTTTGAAATACAAAGAAGAAACTGGTTAGTAAGAGGTTGGTAACAGAGATTTATGTTTAATTCCCAGAAACTCCACAGGGAATTGGGACCTGGGAAACTATTGTTTATTCTTCCTGCTCAGTTTTTGATCTCTACAGTGGAGATAACCGTCTGCCTTTCTGTAAGGAGCTGAACTGACATTCTTGTCCTGGCATGCTCTGATTTTTCAATCTTCAAAAATTTTTCAGCTTTCAGAAAAGGTCAGTCTTGCCCTTATTTATTATCTACAATAACCTGTTAAGGGAGTTTGGGGATAAATGACTTATTATTACGGTAGCACTTCGGAATCTTCTCTGAATTTGCAACCTGTTGGGGAAGGTCCTGTATCTACGTGTAATAGGAGACATTGGCTGCTCCAGAGTCTTGCAGGCTAAACAAATTCAAGAGAGGAAGGAAGTCTGCAATTTGTTTTCTTCATTTACTAGGAGAACAGAAGCACAGAGGTATCAGATGAATCGTTAGAGATCATAAAGCCAGGCTGTAGAAAAGCCAGAACCTGAACTAGCATCGCCTGCCTCCTAGTATGGTGCTTGTCCCACAAGATCTCCTTTCTTCTCTGCTAGTGGAGCCTGTATTTCAATTAAAGATATAATTTTTCTTTGCAGTTGAGACCTGTCAAAGAATGGGAAGGAGAAACTTCCAAGCAGAAAAACACGAAGGGAAGCCTGCACTGCCCACCGGGTTGCGTCTTGCCTTAGTCACTGCTGTTAATCCCTCCTTGCTAGGAGAATGGAAGAGTTACCAAGTTCACATAGCGCTCAGCGGGCAGGACTCACCTTATCTGAAAGCCACTTTCTGCAGCATGCCGAGCGCTGCGCCTGCACAACAATACGTCAGATTTAATAAAACAAGCAGAGAGAGTGTGAACACATCCACTTAGCCACAGAGCTGCGGACAAGGGAAGAAACACTCCTCAGTGCGTGTGGGTGTGTGTGTTTTAGAGTTCAGTGGGTGTTAGTCCAAAAGGCATCTGTCTCCTCCGCTGGCAGAGACTTCTGAAAAAACCAGCGTGCTGCACCTCCGACTCCTATAACCATCGCACAGCAGCCAGCATGATATCAGAGCTCCAAGAGGCCAAATCAATGCCTGGCTTTCCTCCCAAACCTTATTAAGGCTGACTAGAGCTGTTTGCATATCATTTTCCAGTGAAGTGATTTGAATTTGTGATTAGTTAAAATAAATTATTCTTTATTTTTTTTTAAACAGTCTAATAAAGCAGGGACTGTAGTTGTGAATATTTTAACTGATGGGTTTTGCACTCGTTCTTGAGTAACTTGCTTTGGGGAAATCCTGCCAGAAGTCAGTGGAGCTGCACTCACACACACCGGTAAGGAACCTAGCCCACATTTCTGTCTTTGGAGTACTACATGAGTTCATTTAGACACATATCGGGGAAAAAAAGTGTATTGTTCAAATTAGACAATTCCTTCTATCCATGCCTAGAGCAGATACTGTACTGGCAAAAGGTAGTGTTTCAAGATTTTAGGGATTTTTTTTTTCTCTTTTCCAGTTCTATTATTTATTTATCTTTTAAATTTGATTTCCATCTATGCTGGATATAAACCTAAAAGTATTTTGAATTTCTTGCAGGACTCCCAAAACATGATGGCTCTGAAAGGACATGGGCCCTTCTGACAAGGATTCTCCTTGTACCAGCAAGTGCTGGGAGAAGAGACCACTTGAAGCCCTGCTACTACAGTCATTGTCATGCTGGCGTATCACTCACTACTTCACGCACTGGTCCAGCTAGGTGCAGATGAGGACAGCTTGCATTTGGGCTTGGTCTCCCCACCCTTAGAGACTGTCCCCCTTGCCCAGGCTGTGAGTCACAGCCCTGCATCAGGGAACCATCAAGCTTGGAGCACTCTGGCTCTAGCCGGGCTTCTCTGAGCTTCCAGGCTCCCTGCTGTGGACCTGGGAGCTGAGCCCAGATTATATCTACTCTTCCAGGCTCTTGGCTCCAGGAGAGACTGTCTGGAAGTTTTGGCATCACTCCCTGCCCTAGAGCTACAGACCCTGTAATCCTGAAGACCTTGGCTTTGGGGAAATCTTCTTGGTAGGTCTATCCAGGGGCTGTCCCGCCTGGAAAGCTGTCTATATATATTTGATCTTGGTGGGTCTGTCTGGGGGCTGTCCCACCTGGAAAGCTCTCTGTATGAATTTGAATAGCTCTTTAGTGCAAGAAGAGCTAGTGTATGAAATCTTGCTCTGTCTCTGGCCCCTCTTTGTTGCATGGTTTAGATGATAGCCTGTTGGTGGGGCTTTGTTCTGGATGGTTTGAAGCTGTAAAGACTGAAGCGGTAGATGAATCCAGGTATCCCACTTCTCAGGTAGGAAGCATCAAACTACCAACTGCATACTGCACCCCACTCTCCGTTGTGATCCAGGCATTAAGGCAGGTGCCATATTGCTACAGGTTCAGAAACACACTGCAAAGATGTACACGATCCTCTATCCTCCCAGACAGAGCTTCTGGACAGAAAAACAGTACATATCTGGGATGAGGTCTCCTCAAGTAGTACAGGCAGTACAGGCAGGGAGGCAACTGGAGAATTCAGCCTCAGCTTCACAGAGGTTCTTAACCCTGGGGTCTGTTGAGAGTCCAGTCTTCAGAGACATCATTTTGTACCATGCCATCTTTCAGTATTTCGTACTGACTGGTAGGCTCCTGTCCACAGCTCAGCTATGTGTCTCCTATTCCTGCCTGGTTGATTGCTTCCCGTAAAGGCATGTAAACACCTAACTCTGGTTCCTAAGAAGTGTGGCTGTGGCACTGCTCAGATTGAGTTTTTGTGTGGAAAACAGGTAAGTCATCCTAATTCCCAGTGGACTTCATGAAGTCTCTGGTTCTGTCTCATCACACAGACCCAGCAATTTTGTCCAAAAAATCATGGAAACTGTAAGGCTGTGTCTAGTGGTATAAATTTTCATTGCCCTTTTCTGTTATGAGGTAGAAAGCCATCACCAAACTAACAAGGCAATAGCCAATCTTTCATTCCACTGTCACATAAAACTATTTTCAGCCACAAAAGAAAAAATTGGGGCAGTAATGATGAGAAGTCCTTCCTTCTCTCCCAGTTCTCTTCAACAAGTTGTGAGCATCAAAGTCTAGTCAGGGCTATCTAGGTACTGACTGAAGCATTATTTACTATAAGAAATACCTCTTCTTTTTTTTTTTTTTACTTTTTAGAACAGTCTAGGCAATTAAATGTAAGACAACTTGCATTCATTCCAAGTAGAGTCTCACAGCTCCCAGGAAAGTCAGAAAATGGAAACACTAAATCACTGTCAGCTCTCACTGAAAGCAGCATTACAGTGTTGAACAGCTGAGATCAGCCCCTCACAAATCATGGTCTCTCTGGGTCATCCCTTGATAATCTGCACAACACCCGTTACTCTCAGGTGGGACAGTATTGTTAGTCTGTCTTTCCTTCAGTGAGCAATATATTAACACAGTCACCTCCTGGCCTTGCTCCCCTTTCCTTGTGGCTTTATTTCTTGCATGCATTTACTTGGCTGCTCATTTCTTATTCTGTTACATTGCATTGCAATACAGGTGGAGCTGGTCGGTGCATCTTTTTGCTAGGATTGATCACAGATCAGGCAAGAAACCATGGTGCTCTTTTGAGTCTAAGTAAGCAAGGCCAGGTAAGCACCATGAGTGGGTATCTGCTTTCATGGATTCTGTTAAACATCACATTTTCCAGCTTCTGCTGTCTCATGACTGACAAAGCAGAGATGTTTCTGTTCCACAGCAGCGTGACTTTGCCTCTAAGTTAGAAAAAGGAGTATTTTCGAAATGTGGAGGTTAATGTTAAGGAAGAGGATGGGGGTGGGGGAGGATCTCCTTGCATCTCAGAGAAGCAAATGGAGAAGAGCACTGGGTCTCTGCAGTTAGGGACTATATTAACATTGAACTCAGAAGTTGTTTTAGGTAGTACATTGATGACTTTAGGGGTGATTTTGGACCTCTGTGACATTCCCTGCTTCCAGACACTTTCCTTGATCTGTTTTGCATTTCAATGAGTATGAGGAAAGTTACAGGAAGAAGGAGCTGGCTAGAAGGATTTAGCTGGGTGAAGCCTGGTGAGTCTAGGTTTTGCAAACTTCCTGGAGAAACCTTCTCAGGGAAAAATATATCAATCCCAAGCCCCTGTGTAGTAATGCCATGGCACTGTTGAAAAACTGCTGGATGACTTTGTTTCAGAATTTCCAAGATGAGAGGACCCTCTCAGCACCTCCGAGGACTGATGAATGGTAGTCTAGTCCCACTTGCTGAGGAGCCAACATGGAAAATCTGCAGGGGGGACGTGAGTGATGGAGTCTGTAGTTTGATGCTAGTTTGAATCACAGTCTGATGAGAAAGAGAGGAGGAACAGCCAATACAAACCATCCTCATCCTGTTCTCCAACAGTCTCTCCTCCAAAGCATTGGAGGTGAGCATACTGGAAATACTATTATTACTCAACTCCTGCTACTGTGAGACCGCCAGCGACTTGTGCAGAAGGAGCCAACCTAAATGACAATAAAGTAAAATCCTTGGCAGCTGGGAGTGTTTGCTTCTCGGTGTCTGAAAAGGAAAGCCTGGCCTGTACTCCGCACTCATGCTGTTTTGGAAACTTGAAGTTGTCCATAAGGCATCCTCTGTGCAGAAGCCCTATCGCCAAACAGCGGGAGATGTTGTCCTTAGCTGTGACAAATGATTGCCAGCAGTGATTTCGGGGAAGAAAGAGCAGCTTTCAGATGTACTACATCTAGCAAGCCAGGGAGCTAAGTCGAGCTGCAAGAAGAGCCTGTAGTCATGCAAACACAGCGGTGCCACTGAGATGGGCCAGATCCTGAGAGCATTTACCACACCATGTGGGTGGCAGGATTTGGCTTGATGCTTACAGTGTCACATGTCATTCCCAATATTATGGGGCCAACTCCCGCAGAGCTGCATTGCACTGGCCGAGATGGAGCTCTGTAATTACAGAGACATTTCTATATGGAGTGCGTTGCTCCTGATCTGGCTGATCCTACTGATACAGCCCTCTTCACCCCACTGTGCTTCCCATATCTGACCTGAAAGGGTGTTGAACACATTCCTGTGAGTAGTCATTGTTTTTCTGAATTAATTTGGGAAGGTCTGATCCAGTTTTCAGAGAAAAATGGAGTCTTTCCATTGATTTCAGTGGCTTTTGGAATGGTCCCTGATTACATAAACTCAGATCTCTGCTATTTCACACTTCATTTCCTTCCATACCCTTGGGTGAAGATCATCAGCTCCTGTTGATTTACAGCACTTGAACTTCTCATGTTTCTCCATAATTTTTTTTTTTTTTGGTGGGNTTTTCACCCTTGATTTTTTTATTTTTTTCCATAATTTTTTTTTTTTTTTGGGGGGGGGGAGAAACTTGGAGTTTCTGTCAAGACCACATTCAGTTTTCTCCATAAAAGTTCCCTGAGAGCAGGAATTTCCCTATTATTTTTTATGGTTGAAGAGTAATACACCAAAAGGAACAGGAAAAAAAAGCCTTTAACTTCCCTACTTCTTTGCTAGTGTCTCTAACTGCCTCACTTTGCTCATCTTTGTCTCATGTTCTTGCAGATATTATTAAGCTTTACCTGGAAACGCTGTGCTTCTGCTGTGCGTAAATACAGGGATGCTTAAAATCAGACACTGATTACAGGAGTACCTGCTGAATTTTCTTTCACAAATTTAAAACCATGCATTCCTGTTTACTGGCTGGAACAGAGCACTTGGAAGATGCAGAGCTCTGATTCTGTGGTAGTGAGCATTTAACTGGCTTTAATATAAATTCTGTATCATCGTTTCTTCCTCCATACACTGCACCTTGGATTCTCAGCACCTCCTCGCTCAGATTCATTTGAAGCTAAAATTGCGTTCTTTCTGTTGATTCAGAGGCAGCTATTTCTGTTCCTTTCAGTGATTCTTACACTGAAAAGGTAATAGGAAATGGCATTTTCTTAGCCTGCATGCCTACTCCAGTATGCATGCAGAGCCACTGGCTTTCGGTCTTCCTAAGCTTGCAGAACAAGCATAGCTAAGACCAAGTCAGCTGCCTCCTGCTCCCTGTGCAGTCAATAAAATTAGCTGGTTTTCTTTCAGTTGTTTCTAATCAAACCCACTGGAGTATAGTGAGTTGGACATATATCCCTGAATATCTCATTCAGCAGTTGTAAGGTACACAGAAATTAAGAGTATCATTTATTCTATAGGATCCCCATTGAATATAATGCTACAGGAAAGGAGACAACCCCTTGCATCTCAGATCTGAGGCTACATTTGCAGGGATGGAAAAGAAAAATTCATCCTGCATAGTGTGTGTATACTTGATAGGAGATTGCAGCTGAATGAACACACAGTCCTGTAACCCTGTTGGTGCTATGTGGCTTTTCAGATCAGAATAAAATGTCCCACTGGTAGCGGTATCACTGCAACACTGGTTTTCACCCATGTATCATTCTAACATCAACGGTTTATAATGCTGTAGCCTTATCGCAGGACCTTGGTGAATGGGATTCCTTCACTGAGTGCAAATCCTTCTTTGTTTCAACCTTGCTTTCACATATTTATTGCTTTACCACAAAAAAACCCCAACTTTTTTTTTCCAAGATAATCAGAACCATCAGAAAAGTTTGTGTCTCTGCTAGGTCCCATTAAGTGATACTGCTGAAACAAATTTCCTCCCTCTGACTGATCACCGCTATATTCTGTCTACCTTAGGGACTTCTTTGCCCTGTTTTAGTGCAGTATCTGACCACTGCACCATGAGATGGCAGGGCTAGAAGGACTAGCAGGTCACCCGGACTTTGGCTGTGCACAGCACTTGATGATAGTGGTGCTTCTTCCCCCATTCCTTCTTACATCATTGCCTAGTACCTCCCAGTCTTACCTTATGATGGTAACCAAGACATCTCAGGTGATGTGTTTTTGCNTTACCTGGAAACGCTGTGCTTCTGCTGTGCGTAAATACAGGGATGCTTAAAATCAGACACTGATTACAGGAGTACCTGCTGAATTTTCTTTCACAAATTTAAAACCATGCATTCCTGTTTACTGGCTGGAACAGAGCACTTGGAAGATGCAGAGCTCTGATTCTGTGGTAGTGAGCATTTAACTGGCTTTAATATAAATTCTGTATCATCGTTTCTTCCTCCATACACTGCACCTTGGATTCTCAGCACCTCCTCGCTCAGATTCATTTGAAGCTAAAATTGCGTTCTTTCTGTTGATTCAGAGGCAGCTATTTCTGTTCCTTTCAGTGATTCTTACACTGAAAAGGTAATAGGAAATGGCATTTTCTTAGCCTGCATGCCTACTCCAGTATGCATGCAGAGCCACTGGCTTTCGGTCTTCCTAAGCTTGCAGAACAAGCATAGCTAAGACCAAGTCAGCTGCCTCCTGCTCCCTGTGCAGTCAATAAAATTAGCTGGTTTTCTTTCAGTTGTTTCTAATCAAACCCACTGGAGTATAGTGAGTTGGACATATATCCCTGAATATCTCATTCAGCAGTTGTAAGGTACACAGAAATTAAGAGTATCATTTATTCTATAGGATCCCCATTGAATATAATGCTACAGGAAAGGAGACAACCCCTTGCATCTCAGATCTGAGGCTACATTTGCAGGGATGGAAAAGAAAAATTCATCCTGCATAGTGTGTGTATACTTGATAGGAGATTGCAGCTGAATGAACACACAGTCCTGTAACCCTGTTGGTGCTATGTGGCTTTTCAGATCAGAATAAAATGTCCCACTGGTAGCGGTATCACTGCAACACTGGTTTTCACCCATGTATCATTCTAACATCAACGGTTTATAATGCTGTAGCCTTATCGCAGGACCTTGGTGAATGGGATTCCTTCACTGAGTGCAAATCCTTCTTTGTTTCAACCTTGCTTTCACATATTTATTGCTTTACCACAAAAAAACCCCAACTTTTTTTTTCCAAGATAATCAGAACCATCAGAAAAGTTTGTGTCTCTGCTAGGTCCCATTAAGTGATACTGCTGAAACAAATTTCCTCCCTCTGACTGATCACCGCTATATTCTGTCTACCTTAGGGACTTCTTTGCCCTGTTTTAGTGCAGTATCTGACCACTGCACCATGAGATGGCAGGGCTAGAAGGACTAGCAGGTCACCCGGACTTTGGCTGTGCACAGCACTTGATGATAGTGGTGCTTCTTCCCCCATTCCTTCTTACATCATTGCCTAGTACCTCCCAGTCTTACCTTATGATGGTAACCAAGACATCTCAGGTGATGTGTTTTTGCCCTTTCTGAGATACATAGGTGTTATTATTCTCAGAGTAAAGATGAAAGATGACATACATAGAGCTTAGGAGTCTCTTCATGAAAAGACTTTGTTGGGTTTGCATTGAAAAATTTCTCACATTTTTAGGTGCTTGGTCCCTTGAGTGAAATTCACAGAACCAATTTACTCACTTGGATTCACAGCTTGGACTCTTTCCATACCTTTGCAGATGAAATTGTCCTGCTAGGTCTCTGAAAATATGAGAGGAGAAGATGATAATGGGTCCTTTTTATAAATTGCCAAATGACAACTGAAGGACGAGAACAACTACACTGTACTTCAGACAGCTGTACTTATTCTGAGGATTGATTCAGATATTCACTTGCTAAGCAATTACAACAACAAAAAACCTGCCACTTATCATATATGGACTGCTGCCTCTTCAGAGGCAATGCAGAGTGGATATAGCTTCTTCATTAAACATCACTATGAAGCTATTAAGCTATTGATGAATTTACTGATCTTTCCTCTGCAGCAAGGCACAGGTCCCAGCTGCCCAGCTCAGACCTACACTTTATGGTGGGTACCTCCCCACAGTCTTGGCTTCTAGCATCAGCCATGCTGCTGGAACAGAGCTCAGAGACATGAGAGATGTGGAACGGTAAGTGCAAAGTCCTCATTCTCCTTCCCTGTATTTCTAGGTCTTGGTGTCACTATCACCTAAAGCTGGACTCTGGGAACAGGTCAAAGTAGAGAGAAGACCACCTCCTTTTCTCTCCCCATCAATCCTGGACCCTGATATCAGCTGAGGGCCATTAGCCAAGAAATTACTAACAGTAGATTCCCAAGCCCCTCTCAGCTGTAGTGCACCTCCTCTTTAAACTGAAAACAAGATAGAAGTCAACTTACCCTGCGGAGCTCTGGCCCAAGGGCTCAAGGGTTTCACAGTCTGGGTGGGGAGCTACTGCAGCATGGACTTAGGACTTTCACAGTCTGATTAGAGCTCAGATCTGAATTTGGATCTAGGCTAAGCATATGGTTTGAGCATATAAAAAAATATTCATTGAGATATCACCAAGGATATCCTAATATTTATTTCCATGGTCCCCTGAGTTCCCAATAGGTAGCTGACAACTTTCTTTATTCAAATTTTAGAGAAATTTCTGGCAATACTGCTGTTGCCATCCAGTTTAAACACTGTGGAGCTTTTAGTGGTGATACAGGAGCACTCAGATACCAACAATTCCCTTCCCTCTGCTGGTTCCTGAAAGCACACACTGCTTCTGCAGATGTGAAAAGCTGAGGAGGCAGCCACCATCCCAAGGTGCCCACCAAGCCAGCCACCCTTCTACACCACCTCCATGTGATCCATGTCTTCCTCTTCAGGTGCAAGCAAAGAAGCAGAGAGGGACACCCACAGACTGGGGCAATGTTTGTGCTGGTCACTTATCTCCATAAATCTGGGGAAAACGAGTCAGGACTTGGGGGTGGAAATCTGTGCTTAGTTGACAGGTAATGTGGAGTTCAAACCCTGGCAAGACTTTTGCTTGATTTCTTGCTTTCATGCAAATCCTGATTAACTCCTAGGAAAGCCTCACTGGGATCTGGATGTCGAGACTGATGTGCATCATGGTAAGGGCCTGTCCACACCTTTGATGCTGAGGTAGCTTTGCTCTGGATGCAGGCTTTGAAGCTGAGCTGTGCTGTCATTTGAAACAGAGCTTGGCAGCTCAGCTGCAGAGCAGAAGGGATCTGTGCTCCACGGCTGGTGGACAAGCTAACAGAGATGTGTTAACAGCTGTTAATGTGCTGCAGCTCC
>VZTL01023709.1:100329-118588 GCA_013400535.1 Scopus umbretta | reverse complement strand
AAAAAAAGAAAGCCAGGGGGCCAATGCAGCTCATAGCTTCAAAGAGAGTGTAAGCAAAAGTACTCTCTACCCAGTGTAAATCATACTTTCCATACGTGAAGGGGATGGGGGGACTCGCTTTCAGAAGGTCTGTAAGGAAACTTCCCAGGGCAGACAAGCCAGAAAGTGGAAGGGAGGAAGAGGAGGGAGTCTGTGTACTCACACTAGGGACTTCCTTGGGTTAGACAAAGGATTGGGGCCAGGTCCATGTGACTCACCACGCTTTTCTGAAATGTGCTGCTGGACTGATGCAACTCCAGCTCCAGCAGAAACAGAGCACAATGAGCCATCGCCGGTACCAGGGAGAAACATAGGAGTTGCAAGAGCTGCTATAAAAAAATATCCCTTTGCAACCTGCCAACAAAAGACACTACCCATGAGCTTCTGGTAAAGGAGACTCCCCTTCCACCCACTGCTTTGAGCGCTTTGTGTGTAGCAGAAAATATCCACTGGTACCACCAGATGGACAGGATACCCGAGCTTCTCCTTTCAGACATGGTTCTGTGAACAGCCTTCAAGGGCAAAACCTACAAGAAAGAAAACAGCTGTGAAAAGTAGCCCCCAAATTTTTCCAGTCCTGAGTTTGCAGTGCATTCACTGCTTACTCACTTTTTGCTAAGTCTGGAGCTGCTGGGTCAGGCCCCCGCCCTCCCCTCTGGCACAACTATTCCATACAGCTTGGAAGCTATTTTTTCCCACCCTGCTATCTGAAAAAAAAAAAAAAAAAATGGTGTGAAAGCTTTTATCATCTTGAAAACATGCCAACTGCGAAGGCGACTCTGTGTCTCAGACGCCTGTTTCCTGGCAGATTTTAAGTCCTTTGCTCAACTGCTAGGATGGTGGGGGCAGGAGATGCCTGTAGCTGCAGGCTGTGAACTGTAGTTTCAGTCAGTCACATTTAACTGCTGCTAAATACCCAGGAGACCAACATTTTCAAAGAGCTAAGAGCTAGACACACAGCCAAGTGACAGCATCGGCCCATCCGAGGTAAAGAAAAGGTGTGAATGTGCTGCATGGTGATACTGTGCATGGAGATGAAGGGCCACCAGCGTGGGTACAGCTACCAGGCAGTACTGAGTAGGGTCACCCAGCTCAACTCCACCTCCGCCTGGCCAGTCGCCCCTCCACTTCCCAGGTAATGAGGCTTCAGCTCTGTTGGCTCCAAGTGGTTTGAAGGGAAAGGATGGGACCCAGCAACCAGGCTGAGCAGGGTAGAAGTGCTAGATGACTGTGGTGTTGGTGTCCAAATTTCCAGTGACCAACTCTTGGCCATAACCACCACAGCTGGCAACCTAAAGGTGCTGGGAAGTCCACATACAAGCTGAGACCTGGGGATGGCCCCTGTCTTGATGCTACTCTGCAAGAGCTACACAAACCACAGAGCACTTCGCCTTGGTGATGCTTTTTGGGGCTCTAAAGTGCTCAGAGCTGATTTTGCACATAGAAATCCCTTTTCCATTCCAGCCTCAAACTGCAGGGCCTCTTAGAAAAAAACTGCACAGGATCACAAAAGGACTCATTCCTGTCAGGCCTTACTCTTTTAGAGATAGAAGGCGGTGATGTCTTGGCTCATGACAGCAACACAGCAACATCCACCCTACTCCCTACCTGCAACTAGCCCTTCTGTCAGCTGAGGATTTTCCCTAACATTGCAATGCAGGTCATCCAAGTATTGATTCAACTCAAAGTTACTTGGAACCACCTCTGAAAAGAAAACTAAGTCTGGGAAAACAGAAATTTGATAGCATTTCAGATTTGGTTTCAACCTAGGGAGAAGTTACTAAGAAGAAACTGGTCTGGAACAGAGGTGTATAGAACAAACCAACTAACTCTCCAGAGGCTTTAAAGGATGGTCTTGCTCTGTGCAAAATAGATTGTGCCCAGGAAATCAGTCCTTGTCAAATGCAATCACCACTCCTGCTGGGTCTCTGCAAAGCACAGTCATGATACAACGCATGCATCTCTGAGGGCAGGGATATGATCCTACCCATAGCAGCACAACCCAGAATGGCATTTTATAAACCTGCCTGTGGCTTCTGTCCAGCTATTGCACTGATTTGTGATAGTGCAGAGCAATGCATCACTGCTGCTGCAAAGGGAAGCGTGAGGGCACAGCTTGGCTACTGCATGACCCAGCCGTACAAGGAGGCCAGGGCTCTCCTCGTGTGTCACGTATTATCTAAAAACCACAAGACAAAAAAAAAGCTGCAAAGCTCCAGCAAAGTACAGAAGACAAGCCATAGGAGTCCTCCAGCATGCCATGCAAGCTGCCTTCTGTCCCTCCTGCTCTCCAGATATACTTCTCCATCCCCCTGAGTACCCCATTCACTAACAACAGGATCAGCCTTCATCCTCCTTTGTACTTGGATATCTTCACTGTCTTCATCTCTTGCTTTCCCTCCATTTAAGCACAAGGATGGTGCCTTTCTTAGGAGGCAGCTAGCTACGAGACAGAGTAAAGGGGTAAACAGTAGGCTTACGGAGAAAACCACCCCAAAAACCTTAGCTTGGTCCAAGTCTTAGTCACATCAGGGGGCTGTTGCGAGCCACGAGCAGCATGAGCAGCTGCAGGCCACAGGCAGGAGGTGCCATTAGTGTGCAGCTCTGACCAAGGCCCAGCTCTCCAATGCCCAGCTTGCATAACATGAGCAGGGAAAGCATGGCTGCAGCTGGGTCTGGCATTCAGTGCTCAAAATACAACATGGCCTAAAAGAAATACAACCAGATATCAGTAAGAGAGAAAGCAGGAACCAACCAGAAGGTGAGGAGATATTTCGAGTTGTTTGACCCCACCACAGCCCTTTGCTTTTCAGAGCCTGGGTCCCAAAGGGCATTACAGCACGCCAATGAACAGCACAGCAGTGTTCACCTGCCAGAACTGACGCAGGAGCCGTCAGGGGAGAGGAGAGGCCTGCCAGCCCTCTGCCAGCCCAAAAGCAACAGGGTGGAGGATGGAACATAGCCAGCATCTCTCTGTGGCCTCTACCAGCAGGACTCTCCTGCTAGGCCTTGGGAGGAGGGGGTGGCATGGTGACATCCTCTAACAAGCAGCATCAGCAACAGCATCTGCACTGCCAGGGCTAAGAGGCAGGCATTAGAAAAACTGCCTTTGTTCAACGGTGCCAGCCTAGAGGGAGGAAAAAAAAGCAGAATTAACTAGTGATGCAAGCGACAGGTATGATCAAGGTACCTGCCACTCCCATTGCAGCTGTTTTAGGCACTAACTTGGGTAAGAGTCAGCTGAAGCTTCCATGCCCTGTCTGGGCATCAGAGTGAATTTCTTCCTTAAAGGTTTGACATGCTCCTCACCATTGACCCAAAATAGGCAGGCTGCTTTTCCAAGATTAAGAAGCATCAGAAAACTTTTTGTATGGTTCAAAAGACAGCACTGACATTTTGAGGTGTCAAACAGGGATCATCTCAAACAGGGAACAGCCATGCCTTCAGCTGTCCCCAGGAAAATTCACTGGAGTTTTGTGAGAATTGGTGTTTGGTAGAAGGAAAGGCCTCCCCCCGCTGCAGTGGTTCCTAAACCCAACCACATAAATGACCAGCTAAAGTTCACAGCCTACAGCCAGGACACATTTTGGGATGCTTCCTATAGGGCAGGCCAAGCAGGGAACACGACATAGGCCAAAAGGAATCGGCATCACCCATGGAAAGCACACGCTTCCAGTGTAGGAGGAAGGCAAGTCTATGAGTTAGACGTGATCTGCAATGATTTCACATGGCTTCTGTTGCATGCTGCAGCATCAGTCTAGTTGTTCACTGTACACATCAAAAAATCCCACCCTTTTAAGTAATTTTTCCAGTGATGGGAATAAGGCCATATTTCAATTAGTATTTACCAAAACAAGAGCCAGACAAACTCAGTACTGTGTGAAAGTGTGTTTATTCCAAAGCTAAATTTCTCACATAAAACAATGTCTCTGAATAGCAGCATCAGTCCTTACACAGATCTACAACAGCCTTCTGGGCTCCAGGGCTTTGGGTCTTGAACCATCTCAATAGAGCAACAGGGAATCTCTTTTCAGAGTTGTCAGAAAGGCGAGGGAAACAACAGAAAACAGATACACTGCCACTGGCACAATTTAAGAGATTGTGCCTGCTCACAAGAAGAGAAAAGGTGTCAAGACACTTTGCTGGGTGCATAATGCCTGCACAAAGATCTTGCAGAACACCCTGCTCTCTGCAGGCTGCTTGCCAAGGAGCAGCTGCCACTGTCAGGAGAGAACTGCATTATTTCTGCAGACAGAAAACAGGACTGTTGGATTTAATAATCTGCTGAACTGCTTCCAAGGACTGAAGTGGCTGAGAGGTCATGTTAGTGATGTGCTCCTTGTAGCCTGGAGCCCTCGCACCAGCTCCAGGGTGTACATTTGGTCCCAGCTGACACCCTAGAGGGGTTTACCTTCTTCCTCCTGCCTCAGCCTCTTGGAGAGATGCTCGCTGATGGTCATGAGGGGGTTGGCTCTGTACCTGGGATTGGTGATGACCTCATGAAAGCGAGCCACTTCCTCCTCTCTGAGGAAAGAAAAATAACACACAAATGCTAAGTGCCTCACGCAAAAGGAACTGAGTAGATAAAAACTCATAAGGCAGTGGGTTTCTGTACAGACAGAATGATCCTGGATGTAAAGCTCAGAAAGAAACAGTGCAAGAAATAAACTAATTTACCCAAGGACAAAGCTCAAATTGCTGCCAGTTTCATGGGAGCCAGAGACTTGATCTCATGCCACAGAGACAGAAACAATCACGTTAGTGTCCAGCAGCACTTGGAAATGTTTTTTTTAGAGCTTTTCCCTAGTAAATCAGGAACAAGAGACTGTGGGTATCTGGTAAATCCCTAAGAATGAAAACTACTTCAGAGTGCGCTAGCACAAAAGCAGATTCTGCTTCAAGAGCTCATCTACTGACCCTCTTTATTGCTCAGCATAGAGGCTTGGTAATCCTATGTGCAACACTAGTTAAAGACCATGGGAGGAACATGACAGAATTACCTTTGCATGTTTGGTCACAGCTGGTTGCTGTGGAAATGGTCTTGTCTTAAAAAGTGAGCAAGCAGGGAAGAAGAAAAACAGAGCAGAAGGAGTGTAAAAAAAAAAGTGAGTTTTCACAGAAGTCACACCCATTGTGACCTCCCCATCTCCCTCAGACAGACTGCCAGGCTCTCCACAGCCCAGCCAGACACACATCTCCACGTTCTCAGTAGTTGCTATGGATCAGCAGAGCGCTCTTCAGCTTGCAGCATGCAGCTAGTTCCCTCCCTAATAGGGCCCTTCAGTTCAACGCCAGCCCTGCCCCTGATAGGGTAACAGAGAGAAGTCAAACCTGAAGCTTGGGTTGTGGCAGCTGGGGCAATGGGGTGAGGCTTAGGGAACCTCCAGTACTAAAGTCCTGGAAAATAAACCTCAAAGACCTTCCTCCAAAGTTTTTCCCTCCCAAGAAGCACAGATTTCCTAGACCACTATGGTAGGATACATACCACTAAGTGTATCTGTCCAGTTTTGTGCAGAAGGAAGAGGGGAACACACAGGGGATCATTGGCTTGCTGATACAGAAGATTGTGGTGGAGTTGCCCATTTCGATTTAGATCTGTATACAAGTCCCTCCTCAAGAGGAACAATGTCCCTCACCCATGAGTTCCAGCACATTGAGACACTCCCTGGTGGCACTCGAGGCCATGACGCTTAGCCTTCTGCAATAAGCCAAGGAGGGACTCATCCAGAAAGTCAGAACTGAGCAAGAAAGGCATCCCAGCACCGACACTGGCCAGTTTCAGACAGAAAAGGGTATTCACAGAGTGTGCTAGAGAGCAGTGCTGGGATCTGTAGACTGTTCTCAGCCTCAGTTTGAAGTTGAATGGCTCAGAACTGACAGAAATCCTGGAAATGGGGATCACAGAAAGCAAACACTGCCTAGACCCAGGAGAGCTGTGCTGAGGGGAAATTAAGTTCTTGATGCCTGGTGGCAGTATAAAATATCCAACAGATTATACAGAGGAATAAGGAGTTGCCAGACCCTTAATCAAGTCCAGGAATTATTCAAAAGCTTTTACTGCTTCATTTTACAATAAAAGGTTTGGCAGATGCCAATGGACAGCTGTCCTCATAAGAGACATATGGCCTGTAAGTTATCATTCAGAGGTGTTCCAACAGAGCAGCTGTAGCTCCTGATGCTACACAGGATTCCAGGAGCTCATAACCTACATAACTGCAGGAGGCTTTACTGAAGGATATCAGCTAGAGCTACGTGGACCTGGTGTCGTAAGAGATTGAGCCACAGCTAGATGTTGCAGCTCCAACTCAGCAAGCCGAGACGAGGCCTGCACCGCCTCGTTGATAACCACATCATCCATGCCGCACCAAGGGACTCAGTACAGACATACTCACTTGGTACAGCCAGAAATGACAACTGTGGCCAGGAAGAACAAGATGACAGTTGGCATGGCTTCATCCTGAAACCCCAAAGACCATACACAGGAGACCCAAGCCATCACTTTCTTTTCAATGAGACAGGGAAAGTGAACTCTTAAAGAAGTAAGTACAGTTTCCTGTGTAATCTTTGCTTAGATGTTATATGAGACAGAAATGGAAGCAGACTGAATCCATTTAGAATTGAACGAATGTGGTAGGGACTAAGACAGGAGGACACCCACAAATAACGTGCACTATGTAAAAAAAAAAAAAAAAAATCAAAACTGCCATCTCTTCTAGGGTCTTCAGGTGTGCAATACTGAAATACTGCAACTGGTTGCCTAGCAAGGTTGTGTGATCTCCATCCTTGGAGATACTCAAAAGCTGTGTGGACATGGTCCTGGGTAGGGGGTTTGGACCAGCTGACCTCCAGAGGTCCCTTCCAGTCTCAACTTTCTTGTAATGCTCAGCAGGGACTGAACATTCTGATAACTGTGAACTTACAAGAGCTGGCATTTCTGAGCTTGTTTCATCAGACAGAAGTCTGCTGGTTCTGCCTTTGCTTTTACATGGCTGTGGAGAGAAGAAACAAAAGAAGTGAGTGAGTGTTATACAGGAGCAGTAATTTAGCAATTGCTGTGGAGATGGAAAGAGTCCAGGGATTCTGCATCTGCCTTCCCAGAAAATATAGGTAATTGTCCTGTATGGAAATTGTCCTGAAAGGCAATTATTTCCATAGCCAGACAGTAATGGAGATGCAAACTCCTTCCACCACACACTGACAACAGCTCAGGAGTCAGGACTGAATGGGCAGGAGGGAAATGTACTAAAGAAAAATTGGATCACTTAATTCTAGAACTGGCCACAAGCTGTCCATGCCCAGATCACTTTCTGCTTATCACTAACCTCCGGGTCAAACTGATACTGTTGCTTAGTGAAAAGATCCCATCAAACTTCCCCTCACCACCAGGCACACATCACCTCTGCACATTTCACGTTTCTTGCTAACACTGCTGAGCTCCAGCATCAGCAGACATCAGTTATAGACAGTGCCACGGTTACTCAGCAAGAAGAGGGAACTGCCAGCTCTGCTTCGAGTTCTGTGCTGGGACGATGGGGGTATGAGGTGTCATTTATATTTTAAGATAAAGAATGGCAATATTCCTTTCTCTCTGTGAAAACATATCCTTGCCACAGACTTGCCAGTTTAAGTCAGCTCCAAACAGATTACCTAAAGAGAAAGCACAGCAACAGAGCTTCAGCTTTTGCCACCAAACATAGGTTTTGAGAAGCCACGAAGCTGCAAGAAGATGGACCCATGGGAACACAGGATGGTGCACCATATGCAGCTGAGGCACAACGGCAAGCATAGATCTGCACTCTCTGCACCCATTTCTTATTTCTGGGCTAAGACCAAGGAGACCAGAGGCGTAATCCCATTCTGCACAGGGTACTGGAAGCATGTGGTGCCCAATGCCAAGCAGTGGCAGAGATTTACCACAAAGCCAAGCACTGAGCCCAAGCAAGGGACACGCAGGAAGGGCGACTGCTTTTGGGACTTGAAGTGCGCAAGGGTAGATAGAACTAGGCATTAAGGAAGGAGAAGAAACTTCCATTCTTCAGCGTTACACAGACACAGAGTTAAACAGGAGAAGCAAGTCAGAAGAGGGTCTGCCTCCACAGAGCAGCTCCCCTCCAATTTGCCCTGGGGCTGAGCCCCAGCACACAGCCCAAAAGGGGACAAAGGTCTGCCTCCCACCCCTCTGTTGGGGCAGGGCTCAAGGAAGAATCTTCCCTTACAGGGTGGGTGCTGGGGGCCAGGGCCAGCCCCACCTAATCTTCCCCAGAGCCCTCAGCTTTCTCAAGGTTAGGAAACATGACAGTCTCTCACCTTCTCTTCAAGTTAGCAGGATCTGGTCTTTCGTTGGCAGTGTTATGGTGACCTCCTCTTCCTATTTCCCTCTCTGACCCACTACCCTCCATCCTTTTATTCTGCATTTTTTTCCCCATTCTTCCTTTCCTCCTCTTCCCTTGCCCCATATTCCTTCAACCCACTCACTTTCATCACCCCTCTCTAAATCGATCAGCTCCTGCTCCTTTTCCTCACCTCTCCCTCCCCTCATCCTGGCCCATTTTATTTTTTCTCAAGAGGGATCCTGGTGGACCCAAACTTCTGAGGGCTGTTCTCACCACTGCCCTGATCACATCTGATTTACCTGCAGCCCAGCACAGTGTGCCCCAGCATCAAAGCTCCCTGCCAACCCAGACAAACCCAAACACCATGGATGTATGTCAGCCAGCCTTCACAGCACAGATCCTGTGCAGGGAAGGGCAGCCAGGCAGATCAATGCCTGCGCACTGCTCCTGTACCCTTCAGTCCCTCTCGAGGTCACCCCATCACTGCCAGTGTTACACAACAGGCCTGAGAGCTCATGAGGAACGGCGACCAGCAAAAGCAGACAGACAGCTACAGGGTTTCAAGCAGCTCCCATCACACTGCTGCATCCATCCATCTCTGCTCTCTTCATGTCCTTTAACTGCTCAGCACAGGAACAATTTCTTGTCCCAGTTTGCCTGCATCGCTCACAGAAGCACAGAGAAATCCCTTCTTAAGTTGGATGGCAACACATGGTCACCATTGCAGGGACTTGCCAAGTGTGCCACTAAGTCGCCATGGCAGTCCCTTCAGAGATGAGTAGCTCTGCAGAGGGTGACAATGCTTAAAGGAAAGCCTTTCTAGAGAACATCTTGGGCCATAGGGAAACCACGTGCCTCAGAGGCTGTGCCTCTTGGGACAGCTTCCTCTGCAGCATGCCACGAGGGCGCAGGGCTGCTTCAGGTTGTGCAAGCCCACTTTTGCTTTCAGCCACCCCACTATTTTAAAGGGCTTGGTGCTTCTAAAGGCTTTTCTGTTCCACTCAACAGCTCTGCCCCACTGGTCTGGCAGGTTCAAAAGGCTGCTCCCTGAATTTCCCCCACCAAACCATCAGCACACTGCCTGCTCACTTCGACCGTGTTAGTAGCCCTGTTTCATTACACTTCATTGCCTTCATTCATTATAGAACAGAATAAAAACCTCTCTGTAATGCTCTCTTACCCAGCAGGAGATCAAATTCCTGGAGAATCTAATCTTTTATTAATAATGCTGCCAAATCACCAGAGTATTACCCTTCATTTATGTAATGATTCAAATCCTATAAAAGCTTCCTCTGATTATTTCAAACACTTATGCACACACATCCTCATGCAGTCCAGGAAGCCACAAGCCAGTAAGGGGAAGAAAAGCACTGTAGCTCCTCTATGCCAGCACCAAGGTGGACTACTTTTTGGTTGGCATGTCACAGGCAATCTGGGTGACATCAGTCAAAGCCAAGCTCCCACCTCTGCTGTGCCGACTGCAGATGGTGCTGGCCAATCCCAAAATTTTCATCCAGGGCTGGGCTTCTCTACCCTGCCGTGCCACAGGCCCACTGGGCTTTCTAGACACCAGAGCCTTGCAGTTGAAGTGAAAACAGAGCCAGATTATGAGCTCAGGCTTCCAAAAGGAGAGAAGGGCTGCCACACTCCCATAGGAGGTCTGGGTTTGGAGAGAGAGGGAGCTGACAGCACTTCTTTGAGGATGTCAAGCTGGAGATTTGTGCAAGACTACTGAACATGTAGTACCACATGTCCCACACATCCTCTGCCATGAAGTGTACTACAGAAAAGAAGAGTGATTGCAGTAGCTGGAAGGACCATTTTGGCCAGTGTTCTGCCTTAAAGCAGCCTGCAGCAGATGGCCAGAGAGGGATAAGACCAAGGCAAGAGTATAGCCACATCCTCTCCAGTATTTGCAGTTCAGAGACCTTGTGCCAGCTGCAGTTTATATGCATGCAGTAACCTTCCATGGAGCTCTCCTCATTGGATTTGTCAGATCTCACGTGAACCCACAGGCTTCCCTCAGCCATGACATCCTGCAGCAAGGAGCTGTACAAAGCAGTGAGCCTCCTGCTTGCACTGAACCAGCTACTCAGTAGCTATGTTTGATGTCCCTTCTTTCTCATACTGGAAAAGAAGATGAACTATTTCCTAACCACATCACATTTGATTTTATAGACTATTACATTCCCAAGCCTCTTTGCCTCTATCTCCTGTCCACGCTGAAGACTCCCCAACTCACTTAGTCACCCCTTGTGCAGAAGCTGTGCTAGATCCTCCACCGTCATCCTTGTCAGCTGTCTCTGAGCCTTTTCCAGTTCTACTCTATCTTTTGAGCTAGTCCAGAATGGCAGGCTGCGGTGACACCGTGTATTTGCACTAGATTATGCAGCCACCTGGGAAAGCAATCCCCAAAGGAAACACCCTGCTTGTCCTCCCTCCCCTATACGTACTTTCTGCATGTCACTCTCCTGGACAGCAGGGGCTCAGCCATCAAGGGAGCTGGAGGAAAATGATGAGAGGGAATGACTCCTGAACACAACCTGGAGTCAGATGCCACATGTGGTTGTGGCACATCATCACAGAAAGAGGGCAAAGCCACCTACTCAAGCTCAGGCTAAGCCCTGGCCCAGAACTCCATCCAACCAACCCTCAGTGCTCTGCAAGACTTGAAACTCTGCATGTACTTTTGCTGTTCATTCCCACTGAAAGAGAGGGCAGGCTGACTGAATGGCTGCATAAAGAAAAAAAAAGAAAACAAAATGCTATTCAAAGAATTAGAAATCAAGTTAAGGAAGGAAATATTTTCCCATGCTTAGAGACAAGGTTCATAGCTGCTGTTTGTCTGAGGAGTGGCTTTCCAGAAGCACAGGGAACTGCCAACTTAGCCATACTCTGTAGGTGGGTGTCCCACCTGGGTCAAAGTTTATTTCTGGGGCATCCAGCAAGTCACAAGAGGGTTCATGGTATCTCCAGCCTTGATCTGTAACCAAAGAAGAGGGTACTTTGCCAGACAGCCACCTTCTTGGCTGTTCTCTAATCCAAATGCTTTCTTGTTAGGCTCCAAACAAGTTTCTAGTTCCAACCCCTACTGAGCAATTGGAGAGGAGGGGCAAGTGTTTGTGCAGCACGCAGAGCCCTTTTATTCTGCACTGGTGGATGCAAAAGCAGCTGCAACACTGACCGGATGGTCATGCAGAGCACGGCATTAAAAATGAGAAAACATAAGGACAACCAGAACCCACCCTGGCTGGGATGGTTGACATGTGGGCATCAAAGGATCAGAAATAGCCCTTCTCTTTCAGTACAATAAAGGGAACAGAAACACCATCCTTCTGTTCTTGTCCAAAGTCTCATTGCAAGCTAATGGGGCGAACAAAGAGTCTGGCCAGTGTCAAGCTCTGTTCAAAGGACTTTGCCTCAGGTGAAAGCCTGGAGGTCTGGAAGGACAGAACGGCAGGCTGCAACACCTCAAGTCCAGATTCTCAGGTGAGCTCAGCAGCATTACACTCTGGACACTTGTGTGTCACTCCTGCAACTCCTAGAACATCTGGTTGCTCCCAGCCTCTCTTGTGCCAAGCCTCATCTGAGCCATACAGATCCCCTCTTAGCTGTGGATTCAGAAGACACATTTAAGCTTTTCTCTTGTGGTGAGTGAAGCATGGAAAGGGGTGAAAAGGAATTGAGAATGAGGCCCTGTTCTCCTGACCACTGGCAGCGAGCTTGCATTGCCTGTAGCTACAAGCTGAGCTGAAGGGCACTTCATCCTGCAGGAAGAAGGGAAATACAGAGCCCATCCCTAAAAGTCACATACCTCTTGGGTGGCTTCCTGCCCCTGCCACCTGTGGTCAGGTCAGAGAGCTCAGGTAGAGCTTCCATCAATGGCTGCATGTCTCCCACCACAGGTGTTGCTTTCCGCTTTGCTTCAGCTTTTTCCTTCTGCTTGGCTAGCTTCACACTTTCTATTTCTGAATCAGAAAAAAGATGTTACTGGAGGAAGGGGAACCATTTGCAAGAGATAACCCTTGAGCTAAGAAATTCATAGGCTGCTTCACCATCTACAGGAAAAACAGGCCAGAAGTGATTTAAACCAGGGAAAAACTGAAAATAATGCAGCTAGGTAGTAGGTAGTTCCCTCCCTTCCTGTGTTTGCTTGTAACTATATACACGTCTACTGACATTTGCAGTGGGAAGTAAAATCCCTAGATTGATTTTGTCTGAACTGCATCCCTTGCACTGTTCATTGGTCACAGCAACATGGCACAGGAGTCCTAGGGTGGAAAAAAACATGCTGACCTTGCATGGAATTACAAGAGAGAAACAAGAGACGAAGGGCCAAACCAAATACAGTCAGCTCCACATGTGGCATTAAGCAGTCACAGCCCCATCTCTGCTGTTGGGACAAAAGAATGGTCCCCTAGCACAGACAGAAAAGATGGACTTAAGTTCAGTTGTTTTTACTTAGTTTGGAGCAAGTCAAGTTCTCACCTTCATGGCTCATGGTGGAGCTCAAGCAGTCAGATGCTGGATAAACTGGACCCTTAGAAAAGCACTGCACCAAGTGACAGACGCAGAGGCAGCTGGCTTTTGCTCGAGACCACATTTACCAATCACCCTGCAAGCAGCTCTGAGTAAGAAGGCTGTTGGCACATAAGGCTCTACAAATGTTACAGCAGTCTCCCTTCTCGGCAATGGGAGGTGGGCATTGAAAGATGCAGGCTTCTGCCTCAGTCCTCAAGGCTCCCTGGTGTAGAAAAAATCTGCCCAAGCCTTACAGAGACAGCAGCCTCCAGGGTGAGCCCTAGCAGAACATGTTCTCCTCCAGGACAGTCCACAAAAGCCCAGCACTGCTACAAGCCTCTGGCTGAGCTCCAAGATAACCCAACCTGTCCCAGAAGTCCTTTGATGATGCTACTAGAAGCAGCTAGAGCTTAGCGGGATCCAGGAGCTCCTTTTCCTTCTGATCACAGGGCCTGGAAACTCACTGCATTGCCTTGACACCCACGAGGGGCACCAGTGCTGCGGGGTACATGATGGAAGACTCCACCTCCTTCACATGCACCCAGCGAAGGCCACAGTGGAATTGCTGGCTTCTGCTTATTGCCTTGTACTAGCATCTTGCAAGCACAAGCCTCAGCACTGAGCTAGAAACCCCTTGTCTGGATATGACAGAGCACACTGTCAGCAACCATGGGGCCAAGCTGGTGACACAGGGAGGACAAGAGCTTCCAATGCAGTGTGGCCACAGAAGTAGGACTAAATCAGCACAAGTATTTTTGGTGGGAACACAAAAGCAGCCAGTCCCATTCTACAGACCACAGGCAAGATGCCATCTGCAATTCTGGGTCTAATCCTGCTGCCCACATTCAAGAAAGCAGAAGTCAAATTCACTGGCTAGCTGCTGGCTCCTTTAACATCTTTGTCTTGTTCACTCCCCAAGTCAGCTGAGTTGAAGAGCAGGTTTCTCATGAACTGCAATTTTGGTGTACATGGATGCTTGCGACAAATCTGGATTGTTAACGCTTCTCCTCACAGCAATCCCTGCCAAGAACACAGCTTTCTGTTCTGCATCACTTCTTTTTTTGGTCTGGCTTTATGAAGCTGACTACTTCAGTGCTTTCATAAACAGTATGTGCTCAAAATTTTCAGACACCTGATTCTGCGCAAACATCCCAAATTCTTTTCCTATGAAGTCTTGCTTGTCTGAGGAGCCATGCGATATATGTATTTTTAAATGTGCATACTTCTAATGTCTGAAGCATTACATAATTTTTCTCCCCTCTCTAGTCTCTCCTGAGATGATTTATTAGAATGGAAGAAATCTCCAAGTTTTGCATTTGCACTACTGGGCTGAACTTGAGTTCCCAGGGTCTTGGCATCCCATGTCACAAAAGCAGCCCTGGGTCAAGAAGAAACAACAAACTCTTGGGAAGATTTAGGAAAACAGAGATGGAATGATAACAACTTCAGCAGTCCAAGTTGGGTTCTCTTTTTGGGGGCAAAGACTGCAAAATCCACAAAGAATTGGCAGTTACCTGCATCAGATAAAAATCAATGCATTTCAGTTGACTGCAGCTCTTTAAGGTCACAATGTCAGAATGCCAAGTTTCATTTAAAAATCTCCATCTCTGGAAATACCAGTTCATTTCACTCCATCAGCTAATAATAATAATATCAGTTCCTTATTGATGTTTTTATAGGCTTTTTCCAGCTATTCCATTTTTCTCAATAACAAGCTGTGCACCTGGTACTAATACTTCCTGACTTACAGAAATCCCTGGATACTTGCTACCCTTAGCAAAGCATTTGCTAGGGAATACTGGTATTTGCCAACTGGCCATAAGTTTAGTGCGGGAGTTAAGAGAGCCAGCAATTTAGGTACTTCTGTAGCTGTAAAGCACTACTAATACCTAGTATGTTCTAAGACAGAGATAATTTAGCCTGAATTTTTCTATCTTGGTGTTCTCCTCAAAGCAAAGCCTCTGCATTTCATTTGTATTCCCACAGCTTCGTAATTTCAGAGCCAAGAGATGAGGAAAGAGGCCACAGCAGGGCCAAAATATGTGATCTTGAGAAAGGCTGATGCTACAAAGGTATGTATGCAGGAGGGCAGGATTAAGAGAGTGTAGGGATCCTGCTCCTGGGCTTTTCCAAAGTAGCTGACCTTGACTATGGGAGTAGTGCTGTCACCTAACTGTAGGAGCGTGCCTTCTGTTTCTTGCAGAAGACATGAGCCCCATGTACCCCTTTTACTGTGGATTCTGTCATGAAATGCTGCTGAGGACATGTCTTCCTTCACAGCACCTGGTATCAGGGGAGGGAAAGCTTAGCTGTGCTCCAGCCATCCTTCCTCCACTCCCGCAATAGTATCAGACAAGGAGAAACCTTTAAAAGCACTGAAACTGCAGCCAGCAGGCCAGACGTTAGGACTAGCAGAGCCATCTATGCTTTGTGCCCAACAGGGACACCAAGTGTTGCAGCTGTCAAAGGCATTTGGAAGTTGTTGGCTGGTGATAGGGAGGAGGTTTCCTTCACACTCATGGTATTAAATTATCAGCTTTATATGTAAGGAGGAGCCAGAGGCACCTTCACTTTGACTGATGAAGTCACCGGTTGATGGACTTGAGCTCAGAGCTCAGGAGCAGAGGGTATATGGTGTGGCAGAAAACCACATCCCTCAGCCCCAAGCACAGTCTGTCAGCAACTCTGTTGGGGAGGAAGGTGTTAAGGGAGAAGCCTGTCCCAAGAACAGCGCCAGGTGTCAAGAGGAATCCCTCTGCTACACCAAGTAGCACAGCATCTTACTGTGCCGAGATACTCGAAGCAAAAATACAGACGCTTCCCACAGGAAACAGAAGCATTTCTGCCATGGACTGGTTTTGTTTAGCTCATATTTCACAGCCTCAAGAAAGGCCAGACTGTCTGGTAAGCGAGTTCACTGACCTGTGGCACATGGGAAAGAGCAATAACAACCAGCAGCCTCCAGAGACCTCCCTTACTGAAGGGCAGGAGGGCCCACTGCAGGCTTTCACCACAGAGCCTTGGGATTAGCTGGTGGCTGTATGGGGCTCAGCTCCAGGCTGTCCTACCATCCCCACAGCTCCTCATGGAGGAGAAGCTCCACTATACAGCTAGCCATATCTGTACCAGAGCTTTAAAAGAGAGAAACATACTAAATCTACATGGACGTGGTGTCCTATCTGGATAAATAAAGGTTTTATATAGTCACTTATATTACACATGGAGGAAGATCAAAAGTAGGTTTGGGGCAATGACTCAATCTCGGTGCTAAACACTAAGAAACAGTACCTAAGACTTTTGGGCTGGGGAGCAGATGTGAAGGTTTCTGAGAAGCATCAGCCTCCCCCAGCACTGCCCAACACCACCACCCACACCCCATGTACAGAGAGATCCAACAGAGCCATGCTCTATGATGCCCACAGTACTGCCATGTTTCAGAGGAGTACTTACTCTGTAGCCATCTTTCCTTCCTCAGCTTCATTTTTTCTTTTTTAGAAAGAACCGTTTTTTCTTCTAGACCTAGAGGAAAAGACAGACATTGAGATGGAGCCTGGCTCCTGCACACAGATTCAGTGCTGGACACCTCCCAAAGATAGCAGAGTCCATAACATTTTGTTCCACCCTTGATGATTTTGAACTTGCTGGCAAGTTGGGCAGGCTGCAGGCAGACTGGGGGCTACACCACACCTCAACTTCTAGCTGAACAAATCAAACCCGGCTTGCTGTTGATGAAGAAATAAGAAACGGGCAAGTAGATCAGATCATCAGCACCACAGGCCCTGTTTTCTCAGGTCAGGTAGCCCTATGAGAAAAGCTTTTTGAGAAACCCTTGCCCCATGTCCTGCACTGCTGTATGAACCTGGCCTGGGAACTGGAATTTTCTTCTGAAGACTAGCCACAAGTGATAGGAGGACCTACAGGTTCCAGAACTGGGAGCAAAAAGCAAGTTTTAATCTGACAATACGCAGGCTGATAAAGCTAAGAAGAAGGAAAACATGGGCTGCAGACATGCATGAGGGTAGGAGGGGCAATGGCGATCTGACATGGCTATCAGCATCCACCCACCTGAGCAACAGCCTCAACACCTGCCCAGACAGCACGTGGCAGGCAAGTGAAGGACTGAGAAGGGTCTGAAATACCCAGATCTGTGGCAGCCCTAAGGAGCAGCAGATTACTAACAGCTTGTAAAAAAGGCTAGTACCTACTATATACCAAATTCAGTATTTGGAAACCAGCTGTTGAAGATTGATATCCAATACCAAGTAAAATAACATCACAAATATTTTTACTGCTGATCCATTGCAGGTGCTATAAAATTTTATCTTATCTCTGGTGTTTAAAACAAAATTGACTTCAGTCAACTTTTCTCCTGAAATGTGCTGGGAATCCTGCTACAGGAATGCCAGTGAAGAAACAAGCTCCCCAAAGACCACATGTCTCACGTGGAAAAGAAAAAATACCCTTTTTGTCCCCAAAAGAAACAGGAGAAAGGAATTCAATGCAACTCTAAAAACAACTCACTGAGGACAACTTCCCTGAAGCTGTGAATCTTTCAGGATGATTTAAACAAAAGCAGGATCATAACTTAGTCATTTCAGTGCCTTAAGATGTGAACAAGTCTGCTGGAGGTGGGGGGACTTTTCCATAAAGCCAGCAACGACCACCATGTTCTGAGTTTCTAGAGGACACAGAGAACAAAGCTGTAGCTTTCACTGCTTTGTGTCCCAGAAAAATACATTACTGCAGTCAATGCAGCCAAGAAGCGAGAAATAAAACCACGCCTAGAAGCTATCACTTATTTACAAAGCTCAGGGATGTCTTGAAGTTTTTTTGTGAGTGATGCTGCTATCCATTCTTCGGTTTCCTGCATAAAGCACCAACGTACAGGCGCCCTGCTAGGCCCAGGGCAGCAGGACAGCCCTGCCAGGATGCGGGGCCAGGCAATAACAGAGACAAACATCTAATCATGTTAAGGGCAAATTTTCTCAATAAATTTGCTGTGGTATCAAAGCGGATGCTAAAACAACTAATTGCATGTTCCAATAACCAACTCCCAGCAATCCCCATCCCCAATCACCCCATGTTTCTGAGGTTTCAGGGAAAAAAAGGATGAATCATGAGAGGCCAAAATGCAAGTCGCGCCCCGATGATCTCTGAAGGGCTGCCTGCACCAGACACCTCTGCCCTGCCTTTCTGGCTGCCAGAGCCTGCCCGGATTTCAGCGGTGGCAGTGCTGGGGAGATTTGCCCCTTTGTCTGAAAACACGCTCATTACTTCATTGGGAAAACAGCGCCCAGCAGGATTTGTTAATGAAAAAAAAAAAAAAATTCAGCCAGCTGGCCAATTCTAGTAATAACATCAATTCA
>VZTL01023709.1:76543-92719 GCA_013400535.1 Scopus umbretta | reverse complement strand
TTTTTTTTTTTGTACTGTGAGGGAAGTCAAACACTGGAACAGGTTGCCCAAAGAGTTTATGGAGTCTCCAGGTCTCCATCCATGGAGATATTCAAAACCTGATTAGACACAGTCCTGAACAACCTACTGTATCTGATCCTGCTTGAGCAGGGCTGAACTAGATCATCTTGACAGATTCCNGCAGATCAGCTAGAGTGCATCTTTGCAGAAAAGGCCATGGGGGTCCTGGTGACCACCAAGTTGAGCATGAGCCAGAAATGTGCCCTCGCAACAAAGGCAGCCAAAGGTGTCCTGGGATGCTTTAGGAGGATTGTTGCCAGCAGGTCAAGTGAGATGATCCTTCCCCTCTGCTCAGCACTGGGGAGGCCACACCTGGAGTGATGGGTCCACTTCTGGGCTCCCTAGTACACGAAAGATACAGGCTTACTGGAGTTAATCCAGCTAAGGGCCACTAAGATGATTAAGGTACTGGAACATCTTTCACTTGAGGAGAGGCTGAGAGATCTGGAAAAGATGTGGCTTGGAGGAAATCTTATCAATACCTGGTGGGAAGGAAGGAGAAAGAGGGAGCCAGGATATTTCCAGTGGTGCCCAGTGACAGGACAAGAGGCAATGGGCACACATTGAAACACTTTGTTTTGGGATACTTTTTTTTTTTTTTTTTTTTTTTTTTTTTTTGTTGGGGGAGAAAAAAANTTTTTTTTTGTACTGTGAGGGAAGTCAAACACTGGAACAGGTTGCCCAAAGAGTTTATGGAGTCTCCAGGTCTCCATCCATGGAGATATTCAAAACCTGATTAGACACAGTCCTGAACAACCTACTGTATCTGATCCTGCTTGAGCAGGGCTGAACTAGATCATCTTGACAGATTCCTTCCAACCTTAACAATTTTGTGATTATGTGCAACATCCAAAACAAAAAATTCAGGTAGCTTTCATGGGTGCACCTACTTACAATGCCCCTACAGTGGAGCTATCCTTTGGGAAAGATACTTGCCGTAAAAACAAAGTACTTGCCTGGTGTGGCATAGGAAAACATTGCAGAAGATTCTTCATCCCTACCCTTGCCTGCTGCTGGTTTCAAAAAAGATCATTGCCACCAGCAGAGCACACAAGCTTAGCGCAGATCAGCCCCTGACTCCAGCCTCAACACACACTGATCACACAGGGTAGCAGGGTTTTGCTTTCCAGTTTGTTTTCCGTAAGGCAAGAGCACAGAAGTACAGAGAGCTTTTGTTTCTCAGTTGCCCTGACAGGACACGACCCACCTTCCTGGATGGCCAGCATGATGTGGACAGATCCATTCCCTTTTGAGCCCATCCTCAGTTTACGTGCAGCGAGGAAAGCACATAGATCTGTGGCTCCTTTCTCAGAAAAGACCTGCCCTTGCAAAAACAGTATTTGAAAAGTCACCTTGGCAACAGAGTTCCTTCGAGCAGGCATCTGTAAGGCAATGACTCACAGGTTTGCCATCGCAACCTGAAAACAAGGTACCGGGGGCACGCGGAGGTGTAGTTCTGAGCTGTCTTTACCTCCTGTAGCAAGTATTTTCAAGGTTCATACAAAATCATGGACACCACCAAGGAGGACCACTGAAGTAAGACTCCAGGGATTCCACAGCACGGCACAATTCTGGACAGTTGGCAAGTCCCCTTCCACAGAGGATAAAAATTTATATTTTAACAACAAAGAAAGATATATGCACAAGAGATATTTGTGCGTATATTGCAGTTTCAGCAGGGAGCAGTGGGAAGAAAAGAATACAATTTCTATAAAAGCTTAAACAGCAACAAATATCTGGAATGAGAATTATTCTGAGACCAAAAGTAATTAATATTTACCAATGAGTAAATTCTCTTCTTAGGGCTTATTAATGGAGGCAGAATACTGAAACATCTTTACGCTTTTTGACAATGCCTTGCAGGCTTGTATTTTAAAGAGATTTTCCCCCATATATCCTTTCCATTCCTGCTAATAAGATTACCTTTGACTACACTGTCCTTTAAAAAGTTTGAAAAATCAGTAGTTCAATACCTTCTGCAGTACTACATATTGAAAGATCTAGATCTGAAAGTTACACTATTTTATTTTACCTGGTGCTTGTAATTTATGCAAAATGCAAGAAAACATTCATTTACCTTAATTTCCTTGTCTTGTAACTGTATTTTAGCTAGTAGACAATTAGTGGACATTCTCTAGGGAAGTCTTCCATTTCCAGCCACTGGCTCCTATAACCCCTCTTGCATTTGTTTTGGTACGTGGCAGTTCTTTTACAAGTGTATTTTTACCTATCACTTTATATATGCTCTTTCAGCTCTGCTCAGTTGTACTTGTTCTCACATTCTCAATGCATGGATTTAGTGGTGACCCTGCCAACCAATCTTCAATCTCCTTCCCTAGGTTTGGCAACAGGCAGATTTCTTCCCACCTGAATTTCACTGCTTCAGTCCTTCAGTCCTTTGAGCTCCGTTAACGGGAATGCAGATAAAAGACTTCTGTTTTATCTGACGTACTGACTTTACTGTTTAACATTTTTATTTAATTGAACCCAACCTACAATCTCAGACAATTTTGTAGCTCCTGCGAGTCATGCACAAGAGAGATTTAGACATAACCGATGTTTATTCATATTTATGAACACGCTTGTAATATTCACCATAGCTGTGTTTTAACCACAGGTATTTTTCCTCAAAATACACAGTAGAGAACCTCATTTTATGCTACATTTCCCTCAGTGCCAAAGCATGGCCTGATGGGGTACTGGGGGAAGGAGAGAGGGCAGACAACAACAGGGAAGAGGGAGAAAAAATAAGTATTTAAAGATGCGGAGAGGAACGGCAAAAGCACAGAGAGCAAGACTTCCGAGGCAGACAGGCAAATATGTCACTGTCAGGTGCCACTGCAGCACTGGCAGCAGACCAGCTGCACGCAGAAGGATGTGTGAGACAATACCTAGAACAAGTTGTGGAGTTGTTTCCTGTTCCTCAGGGATTACAGCAGACACTACAATGTGTTACGTGCAGGGTCCCGCCTTTCTCATCACTTCTCCAGATAATACATTTCATGGATTTATTGGTTTGTTTAGAATCACTGAGTCTTCCTCGTTCCCTCAATTCAGGTTTATCATCTAAAGCTATTTTCCCTCCCTCCACTGGGAAAAGCAGGACATGGGAGAGATGCAGACAGACGGTATCACCTGAAATTATTCTTTTCAACTGAAATGGTGAAGAATGGGCAACCGGACCACATTTACCGTGTGACTCGGTGAAACAAGCGCTTGCAGGAACCTCTGCCTTAAACAACTGACAAGGCAGGGATGCAGCCAGTAGGAAGAGCTGCAGCTGGACCTTTCCTTGGATGGAGATGGAAGAAAAGAGGCAGGAAAAATCCCAGGCTCAGTCCTTCTGGTGCAGTGGAGTGAAGGCAGCGTGTACTTTACCTGACAGTAAGAGTTGGGGAAGGGAGAGGCACTAATAAAACAGTCGCACAGCTAAATACTATCTAAAGCTCAAGACAAGGCTGCACCTTCAACCCTCCCTTTGCATCTATGTCAATGAAAATACACATGAAGGTGCAGAAAGTTATGCTGTTTTGCCAGTAATTTGCAGTTTAAGATCTTTGTGTGGGCCAAAAGTGCAGCTTTGTCTCTTCTCCACTGTCCCTTTTCCTTCCCAGAGAAGTGCATAGTAAACCCAGGCTGTCAGAACAAGCTTTGCATGGAAACACAGCACAAAGTAACAGCGACAGCACTGGCATCCCTGGGCTGCATCAGTCCGCAGCTAGTCTGTAAGCGTTTTCTGTAAAGCAGACTGCCCTTTGGCTGGCCTCTGAGCACCGTCCTCTCGCTGCGTGGAAGCACACCACACCTCGCTGTGATTGTTGCTAAAACACTAATGATTGGTGGTAAATGCTTCCTCTGTCCCGGAAAAGCCTGTCGGTTCAAAATTCAAACTACTTCAGAATTTAAGGATAGGTTAACAGAGATTGCAAAACTATCTCCATCAAAGTCCTTTTGTTTTAATGCTTTTTACTTTGTTGTAAAATGAAATTATTTCAAACATTTTCCCATTTTTTTTTTTGGCTCTTCCTCATAAACAATTCAGGAATACAAATGGATTTTTAGACAGTTTTTCATTAGAAAATGCAAATTAGGAACCACTCTGTAAAGAAAAAACGTCCCTAAGACTGTCCCACAGTAACCAGACATCCTGCAGGACCACTCCATCAGATGCCTTAAAACATGGAGAAAAGTTGTTACAGCTACCAAAGTTGCATGTTTACAAAGAAGGCAGGATGTAACTGGAAGACACGTACAAAAACAGAGATGGCATTATGCAGGCAAACCTCACTCTGACATACTGTGAGTCAGCAACAGCATTTCTCCAAAAGGGGAAAATTACACAGCAAACCATTTTATAAGTGATAGTTCTAATGAAAGACTCTCTCACCCTTCTCCAAGCAGCACACAAACTTGGTTTTCACTTATGGCTATTTCCAAGCTTTGAATCTAAATACCCTCCCTGCATTCATGTCCCACAAGTCAAGTCACAGCTCCAGGCACTCCATACAGAGCGGGATGTACCACAAGTACCATGGTCTTCAACTCTACAGACCATCCACTCTATCTTAGGACAATTTGACTTGAGTACTTGAAAATACTTCTCGCAGGTTTGTTCAGAACCTCTAGTTTGGCTGAGACTGGGTGGGTATTCAGTGTCCAAATAGAGATCAGTAACAAGTGGCATGCCTAAGGGGTCCCCATTGGGACCATACTGTTCAGTATCTTTATTAATGACATAGACAGTGTGATTGAATGCACCCTCAGCATCCCTTGTGGATGACACCAAACTGAGTGGTGCAATTGATTCATTTGAGGGTAGGGATGCCATCCAGAGGGACCTGGACAGGCTGGAGGAGAAGGCCCATGTGAACCTCATGAAATTCAACAAGGCCAAGTGCAAGGTCCTGCTACACTGTAACTGTGCTAACTTGAACAGTCAGGTAATTGGCTAGCCCTGTATTTAAATCCCCAAACATCTTAAAACCTTCATAATAAAATGAGGTTTAGTTCATCACACAGACACTGCAGTAACTAAGCACGAGGGTCACAAAGGAGAAAGCTCTGTATCTCCCACCACATTCAGTGAGATCAGGCTATGTGATATTTTTATGCTAGCTGTAGCACTGGGGAAGCCAGCAGGGACACAGTTTCAGGTTAAGCACACAGCTCACATTAAAGGCCACCTCTGACCAGAGGTTTTCAAAGATTTTTTGATGGACAGAATCCAATGAGAACTGGTAGCAAGACTTCAGAGCACAGAAATATTTTTTTCCCATCTGTGCTTCTTAAGCCATGTATCCCCAATGGCTCTCTGTAGGCTCTCTGCAGGTCTAAGGTAGGCACAGGAATTGGAGCAATGGAGACCAGCAAAGAGGACAAGTTGTATTTTTTTGCACCCTCTTTGATGTGGAAAGCTGACAGAGGAAGGCATCTTCCAGCAAGCAGCTATTCAGCTCCCGAGTCAGGTCAATCACTGACAGATACACCATCCGAGTAAGAGAGATGCCAGCATTTTCCAGGAAGCCCTCTGAAGGTGGGATGTTAACTGGAAGTACTCCAGCCTGGCTTCCAACAGACAAGAGGATTCAGCAGTAACCACTGAGGTGGCGTAGGGCTTCTCCTGGAAATTTATGACCAGCAGAGAATAACGAGCTGGAACAGGCAAGAAACAACAGTACCAGCAAAACAGTAATGCCCAGACCACCACTGGCCAAAGGACTTGCAACTATCAAAAGGCAAAAATGAAAGCAAAGACAGCACGCCACTCCAAGGTCTCTCTACGCCCTTCCTCTCAACATACACACACAACGCTACTTAAGCTGGTAGGTAATAAACATTACTGGAATGACATACTGTTACACACAATTAATGTATTAACTAATTTGACTGCTGCGTGCACTGTGATCAATACTTAATTATATTTCCAGGCAATACAACGTCAGGCAGAAATTGAATTGAGTAGACAATGCAGATATGTAACTTCAGGGTGAAAACAAAACTATCACAAGAACAGCAATAAGTGGGACTTGCACAGGAGTTTCAGCAGTGTACACAGAGAAGAGATAACAGATCACATGACAGATGCCTTCACAGTGAACGAGGAAGAACTGAGCCATGAAGGTCAAGAGAAGAATGTCAAAACTGGCTGAAATGATAGGTTCAAATGACAGGAAGATAAGGATGAAGCTCTTGCACAGAGAGAAATGGGAGGAAAGCAGGAACAGCTAGGGAAGGGGCAGAAACATGGGCATTAAGGGAAGCTGGCCATCCACAAGACACCATTAAGTCTATAGTGAGGTTTGTCTTCCAGGTGCAGAGCTGCCTAGCAATTGATGCAACAGCAAAACTGAAGCACACAAAGCTCACCTGGACAGATGGGGAGAAGGGATGCTTTCAGGAAGGCATCACCCAGCCTGGTGACCTGAAGAGGCTACCCACTCAGCTGCCTCTTCTCTATGGGGCACATGAGGCACAGACTGGGCAAGTTTTATCCTCTCCTTTCATCAGTGGAGAAGAAATAACCATTCAGAGGCACAGAAGAAGGCAGAGAAGAGCTGGGGAAGGAGAGGTTTCCCCTCTGTGTTACTCCTTCAGTCTCTAGTTTGCTAGAGGAGCATCAAGTGCTTCACCCCACCATCTTACCTTTCAGAAATAACCATACTCGTGCCAGTCAGTGTATTGCAGAAAAATCTGAACCTATTACTTTTTAAACATGACAGCTGACCCAAAAGTAACATCCAAGCCTGATCTCTGCATCCCACTATTCTTCATGGCAGCCACTATTCCAATGGTAACAAGGACTTGAACTTGCCTGAACTACAAGAAGACTGCCTAAAATTTATTACTGAAGCCCTCCCTGCTTCACAAGCGTCCAGAAATACAAGGACACAAAGGAAGCACATGTGTGAAACTGGGAGAAATCTGATGAAAACTCTTGAAGATCCACACAAGTATTCTTCACAGCTAACAGTTTCCCTGCCTGTCCTTGGGAGATTTTCTAAATTAGCATCTGAAGTGTACATTGTTTTCCAGTTGTGCAGAACCCCGAACCCATGAGCCAATTAAGCCTTGAGGAAAAAGATTTGCTGGATGGCCCTGACTGAATGCATTCCTTCAACAGTGTCATGGCAAGTAGCTATCTCAGGACACCTTTCAGCAAGGCAGCATGCTCAGAAAGCAGAGGGGATGCTCGATCAGTAGGAAGGACCATCTTGCCACCATGGTCCAGGGAGCTGTATGGCTCAGGCTCAGTCTGCCTTTAAGTTCAGAGCACAGTAGCAGAGGTGTGACAAGGAAGCTGAAATGTCACTCCTCTGCTTTCCCACCCCAAAGGACCTTCCATTAAGAAGAAATAGTGGTTCAGCATCTATAGTCAAGCTGGGATTCCACCAAAACACACATTTCTGAAAAACATGTCAGGCAACAGACAAAAGCCTGAAGTATAGCCAGCCACACCTAAAGTATGCAGTCCTCAGCTTCTGCTAGACCATGCATCAGAGAAGGAGCCTTGACTTAATTTAATAAACTCTCCATTCAGTAAATCTGCTTTCTTGGCACACTAGCAGCCTCTTCCAGTACATGCCTGTACAGGCGGTGTTTCCAGCATGCCACTCTAAGGTCTCTACATGCCAACATTCCACCTACTGTTAAAGGAATTGTGCCCATCAATCAACAAATATCCATCAGCACAGCGAGAGCAGTCGCTTCTGCACATGGGCTTCGCATTCACATTAAAAATCAGAATAACTTCCTCCTAATACAAATGGAAGAGAGCTAATTTAAATCTCCAGCGTGGCTTCCTGCCCATGTCGAAGTCTATGAAGAAGAAGGGACTGCCTGTGCAGATGCATTCCTTAAACTCTGCTATGATGCTGGCAGGATGCTTGGTGGTGCTTTGGGGAGCAGGGAAGAGGTCTGGAAGGTGCTGACCTGCTCCAGGGAATACTGAATGCAATATTGGATTGCTCGTCTCTAATGGAACTAGAGAAAAAAAAAATCAATTGTAACTGACTTCTCTGTTAATGACACAGAGACAGGGCTGTTTCCTCTGGAAAGATCGACATGCAATGTGCAGCAGTATCAATACCAGCGGCATTATCAACACATGACAATTTGGAAACTTGGCACGGAGACAACAGAAGGCAGACTCCAGCACAGAGCAGCTCAGGGTACAGGCAAACAAGAGCTTAGCTTAAGCTTAGCTTACCCAAGAGCTTCCTGCCACAACAGTGGCAGCCTTCTGCCATGCCTCCCACATACCCTCCTACCCCGGCTCTGCTGTGCATCTCCAACAGAAAAACCTAACTCACTACCACACAGGTTAGTTTTCTGCTAGTTTAGAGAGGTGAACCAAATCATATCAGCATCAGGCCAGGAAGACAAATGGTCAGGAGTAGGGGGAAGAAGAAGCAGGCCTCCTCATCTTCAGCAGCAGCAAGTTGGTTGAGACAGCTGGACTGATCTTTCAGACTTCAGCCTCAAGGTCTAAAGCACCTATAATCTATTTTAGACAGAAGTTAAAATTTATCAGTAGCAACATATCTCTAGGGCAACTATTGTCTTTATTCCAGCCTGACATAAATGAGCACACAAGCACTCCAAGTCCCCTGAATGGGCGCACAAGCAAGGGCAGTGGGAATGTGTGCAGAACCTCTCAGGGCTGGATGAACAGCGGGGTTCAAAGGATTTGTCACTGGCATTATCTACAGACTTCCACTTCTTCAGTTCACTAGTTTGTTTTTTGTAATAGTTACTAGGCACTGGAATTTTTAAGTGCCCAGCTAAGCATTTTGAGGAAAATACTGCTCTATTCCTCAGCTTTTCCCTGTTGGTTGCTGTCAAAAGATTGGGATTACCCAACTTGGCTACCCTTTTGTTCTGACCTGGTACACCAACCAATATGCCAAGCTATGTGGGAAGGTGGGGAAGATCTTGTCACAGTAAGAGGTTCAGCAGTGACAGCACTGACCAAAGCCGTGAGAAACAAGAGAAAGCTGAAAATCATTGCTTCATGCCTCTGGCCTAAGGATCTAACTTTGTAATTCCAGCAGTGAGCAGGACACTGCAAATTAAGTGCAATTTCAGAGTTTGATTAGTGGAGGGTTTTTTTGTTTTAAAGTTTCCTTCACAGAGCTCAGACCAGAAACCCCTCAATGATCTACTAAACTGATGCTAAGAAGAATAATAAAGGGATGAAGGACCACAATCTGGGAATATTACTGCCTGGTGCCTAAATTATTCTAAGTAGATTAGCTGAACTGCTGTAGCATGAGATAAATCTGTTCTAAGGCACAGCGCAGTTCTCTCCTCTGCTCTCTGCATGCTGCCAGGAGCCCAGGTGTGAAAGTCCTGTTGATAGTTTGGGACAGAAGAAGCAGTGAGGCTGAGCTGGATCCTGAAATACATTCTGATTTCAAGGATCTTCTAGATTTTTTAAACCAAGCAATAAAAATGTATAATGGTGCTGCTTCACAGGGCTGAGAGCCCTGTGTCTAGCCTCCACATCGCCACAGGCTGGTGACCCAGCTCACTCTCCAGAGGTTGGGCTGACCCATCCCATCCCTCACCTTGCAGGCCCAGCTCCCCCACCCACAGGAACCACAGAAATGCAGACTTCTCGCCATCAGACAAGGAGGGGAAGAAACAAATCTCCAGATCAAACATCCCAGCACCAATTCCCACCCTGACAGCAGCCTGGAAGTACAAAACAGAAGTGGCTTTAGAAACAACTCAGGGGTCAACATCAAACCAGCAGTGTTTGACCTGCTTTAACACCAGCTCATCAACAGCCTGAAAAATCTACCTTCCTCCCCAATTTCACCTTCTCCTTTAATGTTTCTAGCTACAGATTTCTCAGCTGGGTTCTGCCTCTTCCCAAGGACCTGATTAGAAGAATAAACAGCCAAAACACAGCCACCACAGCTCCACCGGGAAATAAGGCAACACGCAGCATGGGAGCAGGAAGGCAATTAGAGGCAGGACCTGGCATGACCACAGATTCATTTCCCAGCCAGACTCAGACAGTACCTCAGGGTTTGACTCCAGAAGAGCCATGTTGTTAGGCAGGAGGAGGCAAGGGAGGGGGAGCAGCTGGCAGAAGACTCCTAACAGGGAAACCTGAATGCATGCTCTGAATAAAGCTTTTGGGGTGAACGCTGACCACATCTCCCACATCCGTCTGTTGAACAGTTATGACAAACGCTGCTACAGATCTCCTCCTTCTCTTCTTTCCCACAGATTACTTGAGTAACAACTGAACAGTTTAGTCGCTCATGGCACAAGTGCCTCTCCTCTCTTCCTACAGTCCCACAACTGTCCCATGACTGAGCTTTCCACCATCTCCACAGTACTCTCTTGCTCTTCTACCCACTCTTTAGGGGTACTAGGATGTCAACACCTCTGTCTCAGTACCCAGAAGGGAGATCTTCACAAGAGATCAAGCCACTAAGGCTACAAAACATGATGAGACTATCACCTCAAGGCTGTGCCAGGAAGCTGGTGGTAAGAGGCTGTACAAGCATACCAAGGATGCAGTAGCTTTCAGATACAGGTGACAAGGAAAAAAGTGCCCACACTGACTCTTGGAGAGCAACTGACATGAAAACAGGCAGCCAGAGAGAGACCCTCCTGTGCAAACCAAGGCACACTTGATGCTACTCCGCTCTGGTGAGACCCCACCCGGAGCACTGCATCCAAGTCTGGAGTCCTCAGCACAGGAGAGGGTCCAGAGGAGGGCCACAAAAGTGATCAGAGGGATGGAACACCTCTGCTATGAGGAAAGGCTGAGAGAGTTGGGATTGTTTAGCCTGGAGAAGAGAAGGCTCCGGTGAGACCTTATTGTGGGCTTTCAGTACTTAAAGGTGGGTTATAAGAAAGAGGAGGACAGACTTTCTAGCAGGGCCTGTTGCAATATGGCAAAGGTTAATGGTTTTAAACTCAAAGAGGCTAGATTCAGACTAGATATAAGGAAGACATTTTTTATGATGAGGGTGGTGAAAACACTGGAACAGGTTGCCCAGAGAGGTGGTTGATGCCCCATCCCTGGAAACATTCACGGTCCGGTTGGATGGGGCTCTGAGCAACCTGATCCAGTTGAAGATGTCCCTGCTCATTGCAGGAGGGTTGGACTAGATGACCTTCAAAGGTCCCTTCCAACCGCAACTATTCTATGATTCTGTAATTCTGAGAAGGAAAATACAGCAGATATGCCTAACATTCGGTGACACACACAGGCCTACCTCTGTGGTCTGACTGACATGGTCTTACAAGTTACATGTTGTGTGCTTGCAAATAGCAAATTCATAACTGGTCCCAGGCACATACAGAGTGTAGGATACACATAAAATCTGTGGTACTGCATCAGTCACCCTACTGCCCAGTTTGGCCCAGAGCACATACCCAGGGAGGAGTATGTGGCTACTAAATTAAAGACAACAAGCATAACATAAACTTCCCTTTGGATGTGCATGTGGGAATTTTACAAGGAATAAACAGACACCACTTGAATTTTGAAATAAACCAATCAACAGAAGAAAACAGAATGGGAAGAGAGACACAGGAGAGGACTAAAAGATCAAGTCTGCTTTAGGAACAGGTGTCAGGTGAGAAGGAGGGTTCAGGTAGAACACCACACAATCCAAGACTTTGCAGTGTGCAGAGTCCAAACATCAAAGGTACATTTAGTGGATTCACCACAGGGACCACCGCTCTGTTAACTAGCTTGGGCAGCCTCCTTCTTCCAACCCTCTGTGGGAGGGGCAGAAATCCAGTCCCATGTTAACCTCGTGTAACACTGGGAGTTTGTGATTAATTAAGCTAGCCGAGAGCAGGAGCACTGACACAGTGAAACTGAAGGGCATTCCCTGCCTCCAGCTTGGTGATGCAGAGACTGAACATGACAGTACGTTACACACCATCACCACAACAAACCAGCCATAGTGTTTAACCAGACCTGAACTGCTGCAAAAATCCTGCCACAGGCTGTAGGGTGGAAATCTATCATGTCAGCAGCCCACACGACTGGTATGGCACACCATGGCAGGGCAGGGGAAGAAGGGGGGATGTGGCAGGAGGCTTCTCTTCCCTAGGTCAAGGCTTGCTGTGGGACAACTCACCTCTCTAAGCTTGGCTTTCCCTGAAGCACTGAATGAGCTGCTCTGGCTTCCCATGATCACATGCCCAAGCCCAGACAAGCAAAGCTCCAGGCTCCAGGAAGGGCCACACTGACACATCAGACACATCCTTTGCTGGGACAAAGGGGCAGGAAGAAGGTTCAAGCCTCTAAGGAGCCCCCAGTGCCTGATCCTGGGTGAGACTAAACAAAGAAGAAGGAAAAAAAGGCTTGCCCCACCCTATTTTCTTTCAGGTAGTACATGAATAACTGGTGATGAGGTTTGCCTTTCAACGCCATGCTAGTTAATCCGATCCATCCCTACCCTTTCCAACTAATCCCCTGCCCTTTCCAACTGATCCCTGCCTCTGCTTTCCACCCAGCCTCCAAACAGTTGCTTCCCAGACACTTGGGCTCAGGTTACCCTTCTTCCAGGCCAGCAGAGTTAGCATTTCTATTGTCTACTATATTCTTGACCTGCTTCCTTGATTAACCATAATCTATCTCTCCTCTCTTCCCTAGTGCTACAGTAGTGGACATTTCCAGTCTTGGCCGTAGCCCTTATTTTTCAGATAAAATCTGCACACCCTATCTTGAAGCAAGAAACACAGAGCAGATGCCTTGTATCTTTCAGAAAGGCTATGTGTTACACTCTGTACTACACCTGAGATAGCACTGCCAGCAGACTCCTGCCACACGCAGTGGACAAAGTTTTTTCCCTCTTCTTTTTTCCTCACCCATTAATTCTGTGACAGATCTGAAGGCCAGTGGGAAGCGCAGGAGAGAAGAAAGTAAGTACAGACTAATGACTGCAAAACAGACTAGGAGAATTTAGCAATTTTCAGCTGGTTACAAGAATGCTACAGACAGAAGGGAAGAAAAAGCCCAAAGCCTAACTTGTACTCCTGAAATACTTTTAATAAGCTCCTCTCGATTCCAGCAGGTCTGCCATGGAATTATAGTAAAGGCAACTGTGCAAGGTCAGATTCTTAACACTTCCATTTCAGTTTTTAAATTGCACTATAAATACAGTGACAAGTTTATGCTAATATAGCCAAATGCCAGAATTTTTGCTTGAAATGTATTTGGGACTGGGATCAGGACAGAAACAAAAAAATTCCACTTTGGCGCTGCTTAGCTGTGCCCCTAGCATCCCCTTGGCCCCATCCCCAGCATTAGGTGTCTGTAGCTTTGGGAGACAAAGAAGAGTCACTGGAACTGTGGGTAGAAGGGAACATCCAGCATCCTCACAGGCTCTTCATAGCACACAGAGGGTGACAAGAGCATTGCCATTGTGAAGTGCGTTGCTACATGCCTCGTACTGCTGCAAGGACAGACATTACCACCATGGGCAAGGCCTAACTGGCAGAACAGATGAATACAGGAAAAGTCTCCAACATCCCTTCTGCACATTTCCAGGAAGCCTGCTGCCCCTATCCTTTTGCTGGTTTTCATTTGAATACCTCCTCTTTGCAAGGCTCCCCAAAGACTGACATACCACAGGCGCTACTGATTGGCATTCGAATAATTCAAGATTAGCAGCCTATGCGTTTCAATAAAAAAAGTCCCCTCCATAGCATTACAAATCCAGCTGCCCAGTTATGCAGTAGGTATGATTAAAGCATCTGCACAAATTAGGAGATACAACACCACCTGCAATTGCAAGCCAGGGTCGCAAATGCAACAGAAACCTCAAAAAGTGACATACACAAGAGATGCAGCCAGCCTAACACAATGCACACTGGGAACAGCCATGGGCAGCCCCTCCTTGCCTTTCACTCTGTCCAGTGAGCAAGCACTGCTCCTGCCAGCATCAGCAGAAGCCACACAAAAAAACCTTGTAGAGCTTTAACAGAAGGCACTTTGAGGACAGGAGTTTGAGCCTCGGTGTCCAGCTTTACCACTAGTAAATACTACCATTGGGCTAAGAACATACCAGGCCTGAACAAAGCTTCATGCAAGCCAATACCACGTGCCCAATAGGGCCAGCGATAAATGCCCAAGTATAGAGCAGATGCATTTAATACCTCCAATGTATTTTTATTTTGGGAGATCTGACCAGTTGCTTTAAAGCCCATGGAGGTACCAGAAATTCAGAATATCTATGTGCAAGGAGTCCTACAACTTAACTGCCCTTTTCCTGAAGGATCTTTGCCCATCCTGAACCCAGCATCTTCTAGTTTAATTTGACTTCTTCCATTTATCTCACTGGAAGAGACAGGGAACAAGTCTAATCCCTCTTCAGTTCTGTGGAAATCATATTTTACTAAACTTTATCAGCTCCTCTTTTCTCAGACAGTCATCTTTTCCAGGCAAAAGAGGTCTGATCCATTTAATCATTGTTCACATTCCACACCTTTAGCATCAATCCAGAAAAACTGATCTACAGATAAACACGAATGCTCTGAAAGGACTGCATTTGACTGCAGACATGAGCTCATATATCCAGGTTGGCTAATGGCTTTTCCTTTGAGGTGAGGCATGTGTGCTTTTTCTGCCCCTGTGCTAAGGAAGCTCAGTTGAACCCTGGCATCACGTTCTACACATTCGAAGCCACGAGTACTCAGGCAATGCCTACGCACCAATGTAAAGAAAAGCAGGAGCAGAGTTTCTAGAGAAGCTTCCTTACTGGTCTGATCAGATTTTTCATGAAGTAATTACTCTGAACCTTACTCAGAGCTCATTAGGACCACAGCAAAATTTCCACAAGGTTATTTTAACCGTTGATTAATTCTCCTTTCCTGGCAGATTTCCTTGGATTCTTTAACATGTCTGGTCTCAGGCTCCCCATGGCGTGGGTTTGTTTCCCCACTCCCAACACCTCATGCATTGACAGGGAAATGAAAAAAGTAATCACATGTCAGAGCTTGCCCTTGATTTTTAAGTCTTTGTGGCAGATTAGTGTAGTGCGCTTCCCCTCCCCATGCTGTCCTATCTGTTGCACAACCATACGTCAAGGAGTTAATCCCACCATCTGCAGCTGTCAGAGCTCCTGCACACCAGAAAACCCAAACACCTAACAGTTTGAGAGCACCAAGGGAACAGAAAGTCCAACTATATCTTCTACCACTGAACAGCCATATATCAAATGTAATCATATTAATTTCTTTTACCTGATAGCCTGCTCAGTCAACATATACAAGATAATTTTAGATTTAGACATAGAAAAGAGCTCAACAACTCAGCCTGTATAATGCCAGCAGACTTTTGTTATTTACATAATCTAAGAATTATTAGCTCGATCCCAGTCACATTTTGATCAGTCAGTTCCAACACCCCTTGCATTGTAAAAGGTTTTATAAACTGCTGCACACACAGAGGACTGCAACACTAACATAAAAACAAAGTAGGAAGGAGGGTGAGAATACCCAGTACAGCTTCCCAAATTGTGCAACAGGAATGTATTTGACCTCCAGCCCCCAACTCACTGTTCAGCTTTGCCTACTCACACTTGAGCAACAACGAACATGCAGGCTTGGCAATGTGTAACATTGCTGGAGCCTCATTGCCCATTCTTGCCCCCCTCTTTTTTTTGGAGCACGTGTAGTATATTTCAAAACTGGAAAGCATTTGAAGAATGGAGCTAGACAAATAATTGCCTGGAGAAGTACAAGGAACGAAATACACACTATTCTGGTCTGCAATGGGGTGGAGAGAGAACTCGATCCCAATCTCAAGCGCCTATTGCAGGTTAGCACTGGCTGCACCCAGGTACTGACTCCTGCCCAACATAAGCACACAGCCCTCCCAGCTCAAAGCGCTGGCAAGTTATGTCCAGACCAGAAACAAGGTGACTTTTTTCTTCAGAGCGCTATAAAACTGACTACCATTGGTAAGCAAATGCTTCACCACAAGATCAAGATGGAGATGCTAAACAGAAGCCCCTAAAGCACAGAGGTGATCCAGTGCCTGCATGAAGACTGTATGATCACAACAGCCCTGTAACCTTGAAAAGCTCTTACTAATTCTAGCATTCAAATATGACACAGAGAACGACCTTTTTTTTT
>VZTL01023709.1:51536-75398 GCA_013400535.1 Scopus umbretta | reverse complement strand
AATAACAGGGGGTGGGGAAGGACCAAACCAAAGTAGGTGCTTCTCTGACAGTCCCTGCTGTCAGTTTTCAGAGCTTCCAGACATTTGGCATTGCCTTAATATTCGCAGGTCTGCAACGAGAGCACCAAATCAGAGAGTCCTGAGAACTACCTGTCCCCTCACCTCTCTGTGCTTCGGTATCCCCACACTCACAGGAGAACATGGTCTGATGTTGTTCCTGTGAATAAAGTGTTCCTCCAACAAAAAAACTACACACTCCTTCCCAAACAGTAGTCCTGCAGTACTTGGGCTTACCATGCCCAAAATACACCTACTGAGAACACCCACACCCCCAATGAAATACCATATTAGTTCTCAGAAGAGAGATACTTTAATTGTAAAAGAAGGGCCAGCAGAAGATCTTTCCATATTGCACAGAAGATGCTGGCATGAAGAGTGTTTTCTCTGTGATGACGAGGACTGCTGGCATGAGCGCTGTGTCTGCTCAATTCCTAATAAGGACCAAGCAGTCAAAGGGGTTTAGTACCACATGTTGTGCACCCACAGACTCATCACTGGTGTCTCACTTGGTGTAAGACTGAGTTTAATCTTTTTACCCTACTGACAGGATATTAATTTTTACCTAATGGACCAAGAGCTGCCAAGCGCTATGAGACATTTTTCACATTCTTCTGCCTTTATTCAGCTTTCCTTTCCTGATGAGGACTTTCCCAATAGTCCTGACTTGCTGAGATGTCACAATGAAGACATGAAGAAATGCCAGCCTCCCAGTGGATCCGAAACTTGAGACTGCAAAGCATAATCTGGACTTCTCCAGGAGGTGGGACTGATGCAAGCTGCTGCACCAGGAACAACATTTGCCAGTATCAATATGGCTGTTCCACTTCAGAGGTTTGTGGGCTTGGATATTGCCACCCAAAAAAATAACGTAGGACAGAAGCAGCAGCCAAGTACACCCTGCCGTGCTAGAGCCCCCACCCATGCAAGGAATACACAGCACCAACCAAGCCCTGAGGAACCTGCAGCTCTGGGTCCCTTTGGGTAGGCGAGAGGGAGATACAGAAATGAGCAGGATGTAATGTGAAAACACCCAACACATTCTGGGAAAGAGAGAACAGTGTCGTGCCTCCCCCTGCCAATACTCACACATACTCCACCACCCTACGCCAAGGAGCTTCAGGAAGATTCAGCAGAGGTTCTCAAGACACAAAACCTATTTGCACATCTCTTGAAACACTAATTTTCCTCTAGTTAATGAAGTTTTGCTTCCACTGAGGACCTTGCAAAATCAGACCCATCTGTTAGAAACCAATGGCTGATGCTGCTAAAACGGAAAAATCCATTTTTCCTGCTATTCCAGCTGCCTTGAACCAGCTCACATCCCCCAGAGATGTCAACAGTGTGCAAAATACTGCTAATAAGGTGTGCACTGGAGACATTCACTCCTAGCCAGGATTTCTACACAGATCTTTATGAAGCCAGAAATACACTAGCTGCAAAGTCAAACAGCGCTACAGCCTTCTTCTATGACTGTTACATAATAAATAATGCATTTAAGTATTGTGATGTTGGGCTCCAAATCCCAGCCTCACTTAGCCTTTAAAGGGTGTGCCATAATTATTTATGGTATTTATATTACAGAGAATGGGGGGGTGTACTATCAGATCTCACTTAAAAGATTACTTTCAGATGAAGCAAGTCTGGTTGTTTAACATTTTCTTCAAGCAGAAAAAGGTGGCAGCAGCAGCTGGGGTACAGCAAACAAATAAATAGATGCATATGGACATATAAGTCAAATAAGAATTAGGCTGAGCAAAAAACAAGTTAGCTGTGAAACATTCCTTTGGCTGCTTTTCCACATATGGTGCTAGCCGTTTGTGGTTTAATCTTACAGGAGCTCCATCTCGTTTGAGCCTGCAACACTTAAGCTTCCAAGCAGCAAGTTTTTACTATAGCTGCTCTATGTTTCTTTCTACTCGGTAACATTTTCATACAAGTATTGCTGTTTTATACACTTACTGCGCTAGGAAAAACTGAAGAAGGAACTGGAAAATTTTGTTGTGTCCTGCAGAGCTGAAAAACATCGTTCAAAAACCTAAAACTGACCTAGAAAAAGGAAGAGTTATTCTGCTGCCCTCTAATGAGCACATCTAACATCTGAAAAAGAGCACTCTCAAAGAGAGATGTTCTGTTCGGCCACAGGCACATCCTCTCCTGCTACAGAGCTGTCAGCAATGCAGTCACAGCTGGAGCAAGGCAGCACATCCTACACAGTGAAGACATGCAGAAGAAACATCTGGATGGACCCAACACTTATTCTGTACTTTCCTGAGCTTAGAGTATATGGCTGTGTCCTGTCCTGTCCTCATTCCTTCCCCAAATAGAGGGAGGAAGGGAGAGGCTCCTAATTCTGACCTTCAGGGCACAAATCTATCAGCTTACCTCTGCAGCTTCCACAAGGACGATCCTCCCTCTAAAGTTACCTCCAAAGTACATTTGTTGCATTCTCTTTCTGCGTCCCTTCCTTGGGTCTGTCTGGATGATATTCATATTTTAGATCTCTTCGTTCAACCTAGCAAAGAAGATACTGTAAACTCATGATACTGAGTTAGACCATACGCTTCACTGCCACAGAGGGCCACAATCTTGTTACAGGTATACAGGTACAACAGAAACATGGAAGAATGACTTGCTTAAACATCTCTGAGTGTGAAAAGCAAAGGAATTCAGTTCTCATGCAAGGGTGTCTCTGCATCTGCACAATGCTCAGAAGACACTCAGTTGAAAAAGGCGGTAAGAAAGACAAGAGGAACAGCCATGGAGCAACTGTTCTACCTGGTACTGAATTTAATCTCAACTTTTACCAAACTATGGTAATGTAGTGAGCTGACCTTGGCCAGCTGCAAGATGCCCACCCAGCCGCTCCCTCACTCCCCGTCCTCAATGGGACAGGGGGAGAAAATAAGACGGAAAGTTCATGGGCCAAGGTAAACAACAGGGAGATCGTTCATCAGTTACCATCACGGGCAAAACAGACTTGACCTGGGGAAAATTAATTCAATGTATTGCCAATTAAAATAGAATCGGGTGGCGAGAAACAAAGACAGACACTAAACCACCTTCCCCCACCCACTACCCTTCTCCCCAGGCTCAGCTTCACTCCTCTACCTCCTCCCATGAGCAGCACAGGAGAATGTGGAATGGGATTACAGTCAGTCCATCGCAGCTCCAGTCTGCCACTCCTTTCTCCTCACACATATCCACTACGGTCCTCTCCATGGGCTGCTCCGGTGACTGGAGCACCTCCTCTCCTCCTTCTCTGACCATGGTGTTCACAGGGCTCTTTCTCATTTTTTTCCCTTACTCCTCTTCCTGCCCAGCATTTTCACCCCTTCTTAATTATGTTTTCCCAGAGGCACCACCATCATGGTCAATGGGCTTAGCTGTGGCTGCAGCAGGTGCATTGGAGCTGTCTGAACTTGTCTGTGTCCAACACAGGGCAGCCCCGGCCTCTCACCCTGCTACCAAAACCTTGCTACCTACACCCAATACAGGTAAACAGGCCAACACCCTCTATTTTGGAGGAAGAAAAGACATGAAGAAGTTATAATAATCCCATATAAACAGTATCTACACATTTGTATGACATTTTCATAAATAAAAACCACTCATGTACAGGCACTAAAGCAACAAGCATGCCTGCAGCTGCAGAGGAGTACGCATAAGCTCAGTCCTGGGGTCACAAATCGCTGGTGTGAATCAAAAGCAATAGCGAGAAGCTTCACTGAGAAGAAGATGAAAGTGCCATTGAAGGGAGCAACCTAAATTCAAAATCATGGTTTCTGTCAGCAGAATTCCTGCAGTCTGGAACAGCCTTCCCCTACCTCCCTGTCGACAGGCACACCAGGTTATTTCAACTCAAGGTGCACTGCAAAATAACTACTGGATGTATAGACACAGCCTGTACCCGTCACAGCTGGGAATGACCCATCCATGCTAAAGCAGCCCATTCCCAGTTATGTAAGAACACTCAGTGACCTGAATTTACAAATAATCTTTATTTTGAAATGAAGGAGAGGAAAAGAGACGTAAGTAAAACCAATTTTAAAAAGCCATGTAGCTAGGAAATGCAACAGAAGGAAACCAGCCCAGAGCATGCACATGCACATCCACATCAGGCATGAATGTCCACAATACCCGCAGAAGCTAAAATTCTTTAAGCAGATCTAAAATCTTGATTTTCTGGATGCCCTCCACACACAGTTGAGCACACAGCACCAGTGGGCCTGGAAACAAGTTTGTGTCCCTCATTTTCCCTCAGATGTCCTGCCAGAGACCCTCTGAAACACCATGTTTCATTGCAGTTAGTTAACAATATCACTAAATACAATGCTTGCAAGAGTGCCTTCCAGCTGACGGTCACTCCTTGCTTGAGCATCTGCTTGATAGCCTATTCTTCTCCTGCAGGATCCATTTGCTGTGGTTGGCTTCATAGCAATTTGTAACACTGTTAGTTCAATCTATATGATAATCCCAATTATAATATCAAACAACGCAGAATATTTCAGTACCCACTCCATTTAATTCTTCCAGTCTTGTTTCCTACATTTATCTTAGACAATGACCGTTGAGATTTACAGTGTTAAAAATGCCATTAAAAAAACCCACAACCCCTCCCCCCAAAACTTACTTCCTTTCTATAAGCCACTTAACTAAAAAACTAAACCCAAATTATGTGCTGTTGCCAGTTATGCCACATATGAGAACCAATAATGCCACTTCTGAAGCACTGAAGTGGGCAAACAGACTTTCAGCTGGTGCACACATTTTTACCCAAGCATAAAGAAAAATTGCTCCATAAATTGGTCACAAAGATTCTTTGAATACCTCTGTATCCCAAGGTTCCCCTGAGCAGAATGACTCTCAGCACAGGAGCCAGCACTATATACTATTTCTTAAGTGTGCATTACAAGCAGTGGTGGCCTGAGAGGAGACGGCTCTGGGAGAGTATCATGTTTTCCCAAAATTAGAACGTATGGGCCATTAGCACTGTAACTGAAGGATTACAGATTATCTGGGAGTACCCCCATTAACAGATTGTATAATTTAAAAAACATAAACCAAAACCTCAGGCAAGCTAGACCTGCTACTATTCCAATAAAGGATAACTTACATAGAATACTACTATAGATCCCACTTAGTCTGAATTATAGACATCAACTCTTGAGAGATCTACCATTAAATACACAGCCTGTAATTCAAATAAAACCCACATTAGCAGGGCAGAGATTTATCTCTCAGTAAATCAGAAACGTGATTTATGTAGATGACAGTCCTAGTGCAGAAGCCCTTGGAAAGAACACCTAAGCAAAATAATCCTCCTCACATGGGCATTTCCTGGGGGTATTAGCAGAGGAAAGAAGAGGCTGATTTATTCCTGCACCCCAAAAGCATGTCAGGGCAAGTCAAAAGGGTCAACCCAAAAGGAAACCTCTCATCCACCCTTTACCAGCCCCTACCAATTTTCTAAATAGAGCATCTATTAAATATTAAATTCCCAGGAAACATTATTTCAGAAATACGTTTGACAGCTTGACACAACTCCGCACCAATGCTGGTGACAAGGGAAGGGCTCTGACTTCCAGAGCTGTCAATCTGCCCTCTCCACAAGCACTTCTTTATCCCTTTTGGGATTCAGTTTCTCAATTCACACAGTGTTAAGCAGTTCCTCTCATGCCCCATGAGAGGGTTTCATTACTGGGACTTGTGCTGGGTGGTATCTTTGCTACCCGTTCAGAACCATGCCTCCTCTTTCGTTGTAGCATTTATAATTTTATAACTTGATTATGCCAAAGCTGTTACATTAGAACAGCAAAGGCATGGATTTCAGTTCATAACCCTCTTTTGTAACACTGCAGCTTCAGGACTCCTAAGCAGGGCTGATCTATTTTTGTGTAAGTAAGGATGTCTGACCATTTTAAACTGATTTAGCAGGAGAATACCAGGCTAGATTAGTATCCTTTTAAAGCTTTGGGAATCATAATCACATGGAGCAAGACATGGCATGACAAGCAAGCTGCCGTGCCCCATCACGCCTGACCAGGAAGGCAAGGAGATACACTGGTCCCAAATTCAGCGAGCCCTTCAGTGGCACAAGGGTCTGACACATTTAACGTAAAAAGCACATGCTTGAGCACCCAGCTTCTACAAAGGCTGGAGGAAAGCTTTGCAAAAGCACAGAGCAGCACCCCAGAAGCCTCACCAAATGAGTTGCAAATCCCTCACTGAGCCCTACCCTCTTCTTCAGCTACCCAGCTTCAACGCAGCCCACAAAGCAGCACCTAAAGGCTGCTCCAGGGCAGACATGCACCTTCCGCCATCGCTAGTGCTAAATGTTACACAGCAGGCCCAGCCACGAGCACCAACCATAGTAAGAAATTGCAGGGATCTGACACGTGGTTCAAACTCCTAAGACTCATTTCAGGCTCTTCCCACTACCAGCCAGCCTCCTCTCCCGGGAACAGACTGCAAACATCTTGGCAGCTTCGGGCACTCTGAAAAATGTTACTATGTTTGTGTAGTGCTCAGTATCCATGACCACTAGCTAATTGGAGGATTGTTTTTTTTTTTTAAAAACGTTAATTTTAAGAACAAGGACTTAGCCACAGCTAGAGGAAGGGGAGGAAAAAAGTTAATTACTTCCATAAATATTAACACAACCAATTCCCATGATCTGGCAGAAGGCACTCACAACATGGAAACGATCTATCTCCAGAAGGGAAGTTAAAGCACTTCAAGCAGTGCAAGTTTCAGACACTCATTTAGCTCTTTTCATTTAATTGCACTAACTCTAATTAAAGTGGAGTTTCATACAGCTATTCTCACAGCTGGCACCACACTGCACAGACAATAAATTGTTAAACTAATTTTAAGCAGTGTGGATTTTTTTTACTTTTTGAAAATTATTATTACTTTAAGACACCAGTGTATGTAGCTTTCAGTAGGATTCCCATTCCAAATTCTCCCCGCAGCTACCCACAGCAGGTCACTGTTCTCCATTTCAAGCAGCCTCCGCAGCTCTTTACCTCCGCTGGAGAACTTGCTCAACTTGACTCTTAAAGCAAGGTCCCACTGATTTTCATCCTTTGGACGGAAGCAACAGAAGAGCCCTCTGGCTTTGAGGCAAGTTGTTGCATCCTATAATCTTCTGTTTGAGGCGTCGTGTAGACTGAACTCATCTGACCTCAGTGGAGAGGCTTCCCATACCACAGACCACTATCAGAGCTCCTCTCAAACACCATGCAGATTTGTAACAGCCTGTTATAAAACAGTCAGGCACCAAAACTGCCCTTACAAGGTGATCTGGCGTTGTTACGGTAAAAGCTGCTCCTAATGATGCACTCAAAAACCCTAATAAATTTCAGCCAAAAAGCAAGGAAGAAGGAATGTACAGCAAATTGCTACCTAGAGCAATTTACCCAGGTATGGTAAATTGCCACCTCTCACCTTATCAAACTAGCAGGGTGTGCTAGTGAGGCCACTATCCTGGATGTGGCCTCACTCTGCCAGTCAGGCCAGCATGTACACTTCTGAGCTCTTCACCTGCTCTCTCCTTTCTACTTCAAGTCAAGGCACAGTCTCCTTACAGGAACTCCCATCCACATCAAAAGCAGCCTGCCAGTAGCCCTAAGCCTGAAATAAAAGTATTTTCAGCTACTGTTAAGTCTGTAAACCTATAAGTAAGTGGTATACTGGGTTATCAAAAGTTAACAGCATTCCTTCTCCAGAAGGTTCAAGTTTCCTGCCTGCTGCTATGCAAGAAAGAAACTGCGCTCCCCCCTGCCCCATGCTGGTTGGTGCTCAGCTGGGACTGAGGGCCTCCTGGTAGGGTCAGAGTCTCCTCCTGCTCAGTGGCACTGGTTCAGGCTCTCGCTGCGGTGTGTCATACCAGTCAGGGTGCAGTGACGGGCAGGGTTGGTTACAGCTCAGCTCAAGGCATGGAAGTGAGCCATGCTTTTTGGACTGTGCTTCTGCAAACAGGCAGAGGAATTGCTCCCCCAGTCAATGTAATGAAGATACATATGGTGTCCTTCACAGCCATTTCTGGATGCCAAGTCATTAACCTTGGGGCTGGGGGTAGAGGTAAAGAGTGTCACTTTGCCTGCTTAATCCCTCCCCAGCATTTCTCCTTTCCTGGGATTTTTTCCTTTCTTGCAAATTCTTTTATTGGAGGTTTCAAGCACTCCCATACACAAAGTCAGAGAAAAACCAGCTTATGGAAGGCAGTTTGCAGTTTGACCTGAGAACTGCACGTTCCAGTTCTGGAAAACATCCTTGACCTGTGCAGGTTACATGAAGGACAACGGACTCCTTGCAGAAGGTATGTGGACGTGGAAGAGAGGGGCATGCAAAGGAGAGGTGTGCAGCCCACGCCTGCCCTGGGAGAGAGTGTTTGGGGGCTGAAGGTGGCTGCACTTTGAGTATTCATGTCTGCTGGGTAGCTGAAGTTACAGTAGAGGTAAGAATACAAAAGAGAAACAAGGAACTGCCAAAATGGTTGTTAGCTTTCCTGAGCCCTTCTCCCCACGTCCCTCAAGGCTGTGCAAAGAAGGGGAGCCAGTCTCTACCCAAAGCTGGATGCCCACTGGCAGACGTAATTCTCAGTCTGTTGGGGCAAGAGGCAAGGGATACTCTAGAGCTATTCTGTCTGTCCCAAGACCGCAAAAAAGCAGCCGCCGCCTGCATCAGGGGCAGCAGATGAGTGGGACAGGCTGGGGGCACAACCAATAGCTGAAGGCTCCTTTAATGGAGCTTGGGTGCCCCATTTTCAAGCCATGTTGACATCCAGTCCCCACCCAGGCAAGCAAGACATTCCAGCTCAAATGCCACTCAAATAGCCGCTCCTTCTAGGGCAGCATCCACGTGTCAAGTAGAGATTTTCAAAGACGTTAAGATCATTTCAGTGCAACACCACCAAGGGCATCACCAATAGGCTACCTCTGACACCAGCTAAGGGAGAGCATTTCAATGCTCCCAAAATTCACACAGACCAAAGCCTGGGCAGCTAATAACACAGACAGATGGAGCAGGCACATCTTGTCATTTTGGACTAGCACAGCACGTCACATTTTACACACACATTGGAGATGCTACAGCCTCTCCTCACAGGCCGCTCACTGTCATCCTCAGTTTGCAGAGCAAACCATTTTCACCCCTTTTCCATCTGAAAAGTGTTATGGTGGGGAACAGCTTGAGAAAGGTGCTCTGCACAAAACAAACACAAGACAGGTGTGACATCTGCCAGCACAGAACTAAATGTTGAAGAAAAGCGACAGCAGCAGAATCGTGAAGATCCAGCAGCTTTCCACACCAGGGATGTGGTGAATGACCAACACAAACATTTAAAAATACCCCAAACTCACATAAAGAAAAAGCAGCAAAGGCTTAAAACTGATATTCAAAAAGGATGCATTCATTAAAACAAGCAGATTAATTTTTCTTTTAATCCGTCAATTGCTAAACACTCCAACATGCCAGAAAAGAAAAGAAAAAAAAAAACCAAACCCAAAACAAACGGAAACCTCCAGCTTCATGAGGCCAGGCACTGCACAATACACAGGAAGGCACAGCAGAAGGGGACTACATGATGTGGCAGGCAGCACGCTGTACAGGAGGTAAAGGAAAGGCCCAAAATGTATGCAGTGGGAAGGCTGCTGATGTCTCTGACCTGTTCTTACCAATTCAAGCCATCAAAAATCTGCCAAAAAAAGGTGCACAGCACTAGAAATAGACATGGCAGGAGGGCAGATTCACATCATGCCCTGCAGAGTAACACAGCAAACATCTTCCCAGCAGAAGCAACCTGCTCCTACCCACAGCACAACTCTAGGATTTGCACAGAAGCATTTAATGGAGAAATGTGATCAAGGGTGAGGACAGAAGAGGAAGAACCATAATATTTAAAGGCCACAAACAAGCAAAAATCCAATGAACAGATAGGAATAAATTATGGGACACAAACATTTGCATCCTGTCAGAACTCCTGAAGAGTAACGGGGGACTGGCTATCACTGCAGTTCTGCAGGTAACACAACAGTGGATCCACTACTGCAGTGGTACCCATGAGTCCAGACGCTGCAGGAACAGCAATGCTGGAACAGGGAAGGTCTTACATGGATTCTGGCACATCAGTCATTTAAAAAAAAGAGAACAAACAAAAAAAAAACCAAACAGGAAAGCAAATCTTGTCACATGAAGTTAGTGCACGGCAGGATCATGACACCAACCAACCAAAGCTTTTCTTCTTCTCATTTGAGACTACAAAAGGAGAACAGAATTGGACAAGCGGCTGCAGAGCGCAAGGAGAAGGAAGCAGATACACAACAGGCACACCAAATCTGGAACACCAGAGCAGAAGCTAGGGTGCAAACCAGAAGGGCATACTTAGTGACTCTGCAGCCGGAGGCTTGGTAACAAAAGGAACTCACAAAGTATCTAAGAAAGGGGAAAAGCAAGGCTGTACACAGCCTGCACACTCCAGCAACTCCAAGCTGTCAGGTTCCTGCTTGGCCTGATTTTATTCTCTCCTGTCTCCATATTTCTTCAGGAGGAAAAGGGACTTCCTTCTTTGTCAGATGCTCAGTAATTTCACTCCTCTGCTCCGCTCTGTGCCACTGACAGAGGAACCCATGCTGCAAGACAGTCCTGGTCATCAGAGGACAAAAGCTCTCAAAATACAAAGGGAAAGGCAGAGATATTACAGCATGCATGTCTGAAACTCCCCCATAGCTTTACATGACATTGTACAGATCCAGGTTTCAGTAACCACAAGGCCCAGCACAGCCTCTGTTCAGGCTAATGTCCTATGTTGCTCTGTGCCCCCGACCTCAGTATAGAATCATAGACTCACAGAATGGTTTGGGTTGGAAGAGGCCTTCAGAGATCATCTAGTCCAACCCCCCTTTCATCTTTCACTAGATCAGGTTGCTCAAAGCCCTGTCCAACCTGGCCTTGAACAGTTCGAATGATGGGGCATCCAAAGGTTCTCTGTGCAACCTGTTCCAGTGTCTCACCACCCTCATTCTAAAAAAATGTCTTCTTTATGTCCAGTCTAAAATACCTTCTGGTAGACCTTATGGTCTCCTTAAGGTCCCTAACTGGTCCAGGACCAGAGGCAGCAAATGCATTTAATCTATGTTTAACATTTTACTGGCTCATCAGTGGTACAGGAGGAGCTAGAGCAATCTGCAGCAAAAGCTACTCTTGACACAACCTCAGAAATCAAGGTGACAAGCTAAGGTTTTGCAAGTAATTCTGAAGTGGTAGCACCTGCTGCCTTTGTGCTTTTGCTTTCTCAACAACACATCTTGTCACAGTTCCCTTCTGAAGAAGCTGAAAATAAAGCAGGAAGCTGCCAGTCCAGTTGTACATATCATTCCACAATTGGTTCATCATCCACTCCAAAAAAAGACATTCCCAGGCAACTGGTTTGCCAGAGGCACACTTGAACAGGCCCTTGCTTCAAGGACTGAACACTGAGGAAGGAAAGCTAAAGTGAAAAAAAAAACCAAAAACCAAACCCACATGACAGGCCATTATTTCTGACTTGGAAACATTTAATTCCCACGCTGTAGAGGCTCACCCAGATGAGATTTATTTACTCACACTAGTAACAGAGGTCCTTGCATGGATTAGATTATGGCAAAGCGTTTGATTTACATTACGTCAGTGGTTAAGTAAACTACACTGATAGGAAGCAATCGTTCAGCAACTCATGGACTTAACTCCAGTGTTCACAGTGATGCTGCTGGCTTTTGTTACATACGAGCATGTGGAAGTCATCTGGAATCTGGTGTTAAGATGAGCTAACGATTAAAGACAAGAAGCAGAGCAGGAGAAAGTAGTTGCAGAAGGTCTGCTTCACAGTATGACTTGGCTAAGAGCTCCCCATATTAAAATACTTTCCATTTTAGACCACTGGCTTTCTACCGTCACACATGCAAGACTCACCTAAAATGAATTCCATTTTGATAACATATATTATTACAGTTCCACCTTTCTCATGCCACAAGAATTACTGATGCCAGAAGAGCCTAAGCTGATACCTTGCACCTATCACAAGCATGCTGAATCTGCCTCGTATCTAAGGGAAGCAACGAGACCATTACCGTAACAGTAGCAGATATTTCAACAGGGCACCCTGCTTCCACCACATGCACCAGGAATCCTCAGAAAAACAGGGCCTTCAGTTGGCAAGAATCAACACCACCAGTTTATCCTCCCAAAGCAAGGGGCCTCTTTCCATCTCCTTTCAGCCCCAGCACATACTTGCACAGGCACACACAACCACTCATGTCAGCCGAGATGCTAACTGTGCTACAGATCCTGAACTTTCCAACTTGTGTATTGTGCTCCTCCCTGTTCCCTCAGAATAACCACAGCCAAAAGAGCAGCAAAAGCTGGTCACTTAACTAAGGGGAGAAAAATGTAGAGAGAGACGTCTCCTCTCTCGTTGGTGGCTACAAGCAATAGCCCCTGAATCACAGCATGACAGTGGCTTGGTTCCCTACAGGACAGCACCCTGCTGGCTCCAGTGCATCAAAGCAGGTTTCCCAGATGAAGCTTTTCATCACATGGAAGTAACCATGCTCTGCTGTTGTTTAGTTAGCCCATAGCACATCACACAGTCCCATGGCCGCAGTCTGGGCCTTCCTCTTGCCCCAGCAGTCCCACGCTGCTCTGGTGGCAGTCTGTGTCCCCTCCCTGTATATCCTGGTGGCCTGAGCCACCGCACAGCCCCCTGGCTGCCTCTCTGTGCTGCACACAGGGACTTAGTTGGATTTAGGACCACCACCCAGGGGCAGGGGAAGCCTGTCTCCAGTCGTGTTGCAACACTGCAAGCCATTTCCAGGCCTCGATATCCCTCCCTTTTTCCACCTAAAACCCAGCAAGTGCAGAACCGCCACGCTCACCCGCGCATCCCAAACTGGACAAGTCCTTGAATTAAGAAACCCTGATGGCCCCCTCCATCAATCTGTGCAGCCCCTTTCTGAACCCACAGAAGCATCCAGCGCCCACATCACACATGGTCATGGAGCCCAGAGCTGAATTTGCCATGTGAGACACAAAATGTCTTGTTGGGGTGCATACCTACCATCTGCTATTGCTTCTTCCGGGTTTGTAGTGGAAGAGACCACAGACAGGCGCACCCACCCTCTCTCACCATGCAGCTTCCAGGCTTCCATCACACCCTGCTTCACTGCCTTCCCCCAGCTGAAAAGCCTGGGGCTTCTGCTTTAGGAACAAATAAATGGGCACCCCAGGCCTCTGAGCAGCCTTGCTGCCCTTCTCTGAACATTTGCTGGTATCCTGGTTTTGGCTGTGATAAAGTTAATTTTCTTCCTAGTAGACGGCATAGTGCTGTGTTTTGGATTTAGTCTGAGAATAATGTTGATAACACACTGATGGTTTAGTTGTTGCTAGGTAGCACTTACACTAGTCGAGGACTTTTCCAGCTTCCCATGCTCTGCCAGGTGCAGAAGAAACTGGGAGGGGGCACAGCCAAGAAGACAGTTGATGCAAACTGGCCAAAGGGCTATTCCATACCATATGGCATCATGCTCAGTATAGAAACTGGGGAGAGTTGGCCGGGGGGGCAGCAATTGCTGCTTGGGGACTGGCTGGATGTCGGTTGGTGGGTAGTGAGCGGTTGCATCACTTGGGTTTTTCCCCCCTGGGTTTTGTTTCTCTCATTGTTCTCCTTTTCATTACGGGTTTTATTACTATTATTATTATCTTATTTCAATTTAAACTGTTCTTATCTCAACCCAGGAGTTTTTTTACTTTTGTCCTTCTGATTCTTTTCTTCCCACTGAGGGGAGGGTGAGCAAGTGGCTGTGTGGTGCTTGGTTGTCCGCAGGGGCTAAACCATGATAGCTGGTCTGCTACATCTTTTCTGAGACGAGAGGACCAGGGACACACATAGCATCAAATAGTTGCATGTACCGTGGATTTATTTATGGAGTATAACAACGCTCTCCAAGTCATTCTCTTTTCCTTCTCCTTTCCAACAGCTGATTTGCTTTTCTGACCACTGTTGAGCTCCAAGCTGACATCTTCTAAAATCTAACCCAATTCCAAGCTCTTCCTCAGACTAAATTTTAATTGGAAGAGATCAGACCTGCTTCTAAAATCTAACCCAATTCCAAGCTCTTCCTCAGACTAAATTTTAATTGGAAGAGATCAGACCTGAACCACAGTGTAAGAATACACTGGGGATATTTTTCATTTGCCACTACCAGCTGATTTTACAGGTACTCCAACTAATTCAGTGAATTCAAAATGTCACCTCTCTGCCTCCTGTTCAAGCTGCCCTGACTGTCTTTGTTAGAGCCCCACAATTCAGGCAGCCTTTCCTCCCATCGCACCCAAGGCCCACGCTTACACATCTCCCCACACTCCCATCCTTCTGCAGGCTGCTTTGAATGAAGACAGGGCAACCTGAGACCTGTCTTAGGAACATGAGGAGAAGGCAGTCATCCTCTTTGACAACAAAGCTGAACACAAAGCCTGAGAAAAAAGTCTGTCCAGTCCAGGCTGGGAGAGATGATCCTTACTACAGATGTTAGCCCCAAACACTAACAGCATCTGAGGCTTTCAAAGAAGCACTTGCCTTTCTCTGCAGCTTGCTTCTCTTAGATTTCTCCCAAATCTAAGGCATTCAGAAGAACTGGGACATGGCAGGGCACAGTCAGCTCATGGCAGATGCAGGAACATAACAGTGGAGTGACACATCTCCTCCAGCTGCTGGACTAACAGTCCTCATTTACCTCTCTAAACTCCTGGTGTTAGAATAAAAAAGATGACAGGAACCAAGAGTCACTTTATCTTCTCCAAAGAAAATTAAGCAGAATATTTTGTCATGAGCACAGATACCTTCACAGCTGCAAAAGGTAAACAACTTCTGCAAAAGCTGCCCTGAGCACCCAGGCCACGTGGGAGAGAGGAAGGAACCACACAAGAATGTCAAATAGGCAGAGGATGGACAGAGAAAGTGGGGAGCCAGAAAGTACATCATAGGCATAGAAGGCAGAGAGGGAGGCCAAGGAACCCAAGGGAAGTAGCCAGCTAAAGATGCACCACCATAGTCACCTACTCATCCCAGTTAGAGAAGGACAAAGAGACAAGACAGAGAGGAAAGGGAGCTCCACAACCCTCAAGTCTTCCAGGCAGCCCTGCAGGAGCAGGCCTGGCTGGCTCTTCCCCCTACGTTGCCACCTGAGACTGGTCTAGGAACAACTGCTGCCCCTGCCCCATGCTCTGAGGAGACCAGGCTTTCTAGGTCTCTTCTGCTGATCCAGCCAGCCACTATCCTCTCTTAAACGGTGAGGGGGTGTGCTGACAGGTGGAGCTACAAGCCAACATCACCACCTCTTCTTCCTTACTTTTCCAGCAACCAGCAATATCTCAACCCCACCTATCCTTCTGGGCCAGCTCCACATCTGACAGCTTCAGAATTAGCAGACAGCACTCCAGCTCACACAGCTTTGGTGCTCACACTCTGTCAAAACAAAAGTTGGGTCCCCCAGTTCAAGCACAAAGCTGAAATGTGAAAGCCCAAGTGGAGAAAGTAACAGAGTAATGATAATAGCAGTAGGAAGGTCGAATGTTTTAGCCGGAAACATCTTATGCAGACACCTTCAACCAAGCTGCAATGCCATGGAAGCACAGCCATGGAGTGAGATGCTGGCTTTCTGGGAATTACACCTCCAAAAGCAGAGGAATTCAGGGTCTAAGGAAGAGAGAGAACATAGCTGCCATAGCTGGCAGCTGGGCTTGGTAACCCAGCAGAGGGTTTCCTGCCTGGTCCAAGCCCTGTAACTGCTCCCTTGTTTCACTCATGCCCTGCAGGCCTCTTTAATCCCACACTGAAGATTTCCTGGCTGTCCCTAAAGTGTCACAGCACAACGCCAGACGTAACACAGAAATACCAGCAATGTTAGATAATGTGAAGCAATCACATGAACACACACACAGGGAGGACAAACAGCTTTCTCAATGGCCACATAGCATCCTTGACAGAAAAAAAAAATCTTCATCTGTGAAAAGCATGGGAGATAGAGAGTTAGCCTACCTACAGTCTGCCAACTTGACCTTCTCAGAGCTTGAAAAGCAAGTGGGAGAGAAACACTTTTTTGTCTTACTATTAAATCTTAAAATAACAATGTGTAGGAGAATCCTACCTTCCTGCCCTGTGCACTTAGCCTTAGCCTCAGCTCCTCTCATCCCCTTAGGGAGATGGGAGGAAGGAGGGGGGTGGGGGTTGGAGTCAAGTTGAATTTCCTGCTGAACAGGCTCTCAGCTGACCAGAGATCCCAGGAGACAAAGCACGTCTGCCTAGAATCTCTTTTCTAACTCCAGGGTGTCTGTCATTGTATGCACAGCCTAGTTACAGTTCACTGAATTAACACAAAAAAAAAAGGAATTGATTTCCATAATGAAAAAGCTTCCACATGGTTCCAGATTGATATGAGAAGAAAGGGCACAGCAGCTTGGAAAGGTTTAAAAAAAAAAAAAAAAAAATCAAATCTCTTTTTGCCTTGTTGAATTGCAGTTTTGAGCCCTCAAATGAAGAGCTATTTTTAGCTGATCATCTGGAAAGTGCGAGGGAGCACAAAGCATCGGAGTCAGCATCACTGCCTGCAGGAAGCCAGCATGCAGCCTCAAGAGAGGGTTAAACATAGTCAGGCACCGCACATCTGCATCATCAGCACTGCACAGGGACCAGCAGCATAGGTCTATTTATAAACCAGACATGTACTGCTGTAGCCTGCAATGAAAGACTAGGATTGCAGGCTGTCAGCCTTCAACAACATGCTGTCTAATTCAATTAAAGAGATGGCTATGTTCACATGCACACACATATGCACACATCCTTTTCCCAGAAGAGTTATGAACAATGAACTAATTTTTTTTGAAAACAATGCATTTCACAAAGGCTTCTGTGCAGAGGGCAAGCATCTCCAGCAAATTGTGTCCTCACACAATCTTCGCATTCCCACACTCTGTGACCAAATGTGACCGATGGGCTATGGCAGCTACAGCTCACCATTGCTTGGGTAACCACAAGCCCTTGGGTGGTTACTGGGTTTGTCTGTAGCCCTGGACACGAAAACAAAGTCACTGTAGCAGTATTAATCTGCACGGAGAGAAGAAATTAATTTAGTTTGCAAACAAGATGTTTGTGAGTCACATGCATCTTCTGCTCCAGGACAGATTGCTGTGCCCTCAGGTTCCATTTAGAGACGTGAAACCCCATTTCCGATACAAAGCTCTGTCTGCCACTACGCAGCTAGAGGGAGCATTTCCTTGTTGTGGGACTAGAAAACAAAAGCCTCTATTATCTCTTCCCTGTTCCCACTCTCACTCCCTACACCTCCTGGTGAGCTGGACTCTCCTGCCCAGGAGTCCTTGAGCCAGGGACCTAGCAACAGCAAAGGACAGGAGCAGAGAACTGGCTGCAATTAGGCTACTGTGAGTGAAGCACTGTTGACACACAACAAGCAACTTGCAGACAAAATACTGGGGTATGAATGGCAGCTGCAAAAGCAGCCTCAGAGGAAGCCCAGAGATTGGGTCACAGCCTGGGCTCTGCTGTTCCTGCAGCCCCTGGGGGCCAGGAGCCTTTGGCTGCATGAGGACATCCCACAGGTGGGGGCTCCAGCTGCACAGCACAGCACAGCAGCCAACAGGTAGCCTGAAGCCAGTTCCTCACCTAAGGAGCACCAAGCACACACATGGTTTTCTGCCTCCTCCAACTCCAAACATAAACCACTTTTAAAAGCTCCTGCAGGAACACGGGAAGCTGTGTTTGGGTTCGATTCTCCTGAGCTTGTTCTGACAGCCACTTCAAATACAGTACCCAGTGTCTTTGCTCACAACCAAATGTGGCACTCAAAATACAACAACAAACCTGCTCTGGAGGAAATGATGCTTCTGGAGTCCAAGTCAAGCTTCTTTACTAAAGTATCAGGGTCAATCTTCAGCCCGGAAAAGACACCAGAAGATGAGAAGTCCCAGTCCTTATCCAAAAAAAAAAAACAAACCCCATTAAGCAGGAGTCAGTACAAACACCACCAGGCAACATTCATTAAAAAAAAAAAAAAAAAAAAAAAAAAAAAAAAAAANAATTTATTAAAAAAAAAAAAAAAAAAAAAAAAAATCAATCAAACCTAGGACCATCCAGACGGGAGCAGGGTGCACACTCCAGCAGTAGCGTGAAGGTGCCTCTCCTGAGCGGGCAGGGGTAGTTAAGTCACCCCACCAGCCTGGCCTCCCCAGGCTCCTCCACCCAGAAGGAAGTTTCACAAAGTCATGTTTTGGACTGTTCTACTCCTAACAGACTTCTGCCTGAACTCAACCTCACCTCACTCAAGTGAATTCAGATATTACTTCTAGGAGTACTGTGAACAGCATCCTTAGGAAAAGCCAGATTTATTACAGGTATGTAAGTACGTAACAATACAGATAAGCAACAGATGAGTATATTAGGGCCCTAAATCCTAAATCAATGGACATTAAGTAGATTCAGTGACTACTAGCAACTTAGTGAATCTTCAGCATCTAGTTCCTTTAAGCATGCAATACCTCCTAAGTCCTAAGCTTTTCAGCAGCTTCTCTGGTTGGCTTAGAATAATTTATTATTTAGCCAGCAGTATCTCCCAACACCAACACAGAACTTTATAGTGGTATAAAACCAGCTGCATACAGCACAGCCTATTCCTCCCTCTTCACAAGGAAAGCTGTAGGTGCATAAAAACCATTTACTGGTGTTCTGTGTCCTTGCTGCAGGGGGGCTGGACGAGGCACTCGGCTTTAACCTGAACTGTGTATTAATAACACAGCTGGTGAAAACAGACATGGTCTAAATCTCCTAAATGACAGCATGTAAACTGACAGCTTACCTCCAACTGCCCTAACCTGAAATCGCAGAGAACCACTGCAAAACAAGCCAGGCAATCTCTCACCCCTCTGCTCCCAACACTTGCTGGAAATGATCCCTACTGCTGCATCCAAGCTACCCCACCGAGATGCAGCACAGGCACCCTCTCCCCCAGAAGCAGGAGCAGTGCTGGCACGTGTCTGTCACCGCCACCTCCCTAGACAGGCTCTCCTCTCTGCATGCTAAAGGCCTGGGGATGCTACAGTGGCTGCCATAGCTGTCCCTACATGGCAGTTCCATCATCGTGGCTGATGGCGTGAAGCGGCAATAGCTGCCACCAGAGCCGCAGGCTGGGACTCCAACGGTGCAGAGGCAGGACCTCGTGCTGGAGTCCCGAAGCTCCAGGCTCCCTTGTTTTGCGCCTCCCTGCCTGCTCTGGGGAGCGGTGCCCTTGTCGGCACACTCCCACCGGCGCTAAGCGCTGCGTGAGAGCCAAGCAGCCGCCCCGCAGCGTGCCACGGCAGCTTCAAGGCGGCAAGAGCAGCACGACGGGCACAACGCGACCTTTCTAAGCAGGAGAAAGAGACCAGCCTTCAGGGAAGAATTTCACTCCATCTCCTGCCCCCCTGGGATCCTGCCAGCCAGCACCAGCAATCCACCACGTCAGGACCGAGGGGCGNGGGCGGGCCGTGGTGGCTGCGGCAGCGGGGAGCAGCGGCCGCGGCAGGGTTGGGGCCCCCGGGAAGCTCCCCGCCACGGGCAGAGCCCAGGAACCGCCTCCGCGGCAGCCGCAGCCAGCCCGTTCCGCGGCTGTTAACTCTGAAGCGTAATGAAGCACCTTAAACGCCAGCGTTCTGCTGCCGGTCGCTTTGACCTGAGGTGTTAATCGCCTTCGGGCTGGCAGTGGGGCAGGCAGCCTGCCAAAGGAAGCTCCTGGAATCAGCCGGAGAGTGTTTGTTCGGTGTGCTTAGGTTAAACCCAGAGACTCTCTGGCACAGTTAAAGTCTGGTGTAAGCCCCTGGAAGAGCGGAGGCCTCTCGGTAGCGCTAGCAAGAGATCAGGATGCCACGAGAAGACAGAAAACTGAAACGCCCTGCCAGGAATGATTTCCATAGTTAGAACAGCAGAAAATACCTGATGAGCTCCTGTGAAGCCCGAGCACGTGTTTGACCATGCAGTCATGGACCCAGGTGGAGACCCCCGACAAAACAGCCTCAGCCCTAGCTGCACCTTTCCATGCATGCAAGGGGGTGAAATGCAAACCTGCTTCTCCTCCCTGCATGAATAAAAAGCTCCAGCCCTGTGAACCACGGTGGTTTTGCTCTTAAAAAGCCCCAACAGATGCTCTGTGGTTAATACGTGTCTTTGTTTTCCAGCTGGCCTTTCTCTCCCCTCCCTATCTCCCTCCGAGCTGCGTTTCCCAGGGCCCAATTTTGGGGAGCAGGCACAGTGACCCATGTCCCCACCCTTGCTTTGGGGCTACCCTGGTTAGCATTTTTCCACTGCGCTTTTGAAATCTCAAAAAATACCAAAAAAATCAATACAAAAAATACAATGACAAACATTGTGTTCACCGGTAAATTGTTTCTTAAAGCAAGGCAAACTTATTGCCATATACTTCTCGCCACATACTTCACTATGCCGACTGAAGTTCCTTTTTCCTTTTCCCCAAGTCCCTTGGTTCAGCCCTGGCTTGAGCAAGGATGTGCAAGAGGATGAGAAAAGCGAGGCTGGGGGAGGCCAAGCTGCTCCCAGCAGGAAGGCCAGCATCGATGAGTCCATCTCCTGGGTGGCAGCCGCTCCCAACCAGCCGAGGGGTTGATGAGTGTGGATTGGCGTGGGCAGCGTGGGAGTGCAAGGCAAGCTGTGCCACACAAGTGCATGGCTGGTGACCCTCCTTGTGGGTAACAAGAATGTGGAGAAATGTTGGGGGAGGTTCCTGGGAAGGTGATGGTGCTTGGAAAGATGCCACGACCGGTTTAGGCACCTGCTCACAACCAAGCGTACACCTATACAAATACTTGAAAATAAAAAATATCTCTGAGAATGGAGATCCCACAGCCTTCCCAAATCCCTGCGCCTGTTGTGCTGCTTATTCAGCTGGAGTATGGCCGTGCCTGGGACACATCAGGGAAAATTTAATGGTTCGTCAGGGATAGAAAAATAACACCAGGAAAACTTCTATTACCCTGCTGTAGGCTGTGTGTGCATCATTTAGGAGCAAAGCACCAAAATCACATCTCTAATCACCAAAATCAATGACTGGGGAGCAACCGCTCTGAGAGTGCCCAACAGATGCACAGGTGGATGCCCCCCTCCCCACCTCGGCTGCTCAAGAGCATCCTGCAAAAAACACAACGGTTTCGCAGTCAGTGGCGGGGGGAAACACAATCTGCTTTAGCAAAAATAAAAAAGGGAACTCATAAAAATAAAGATGGTTGCAAGAAAATAGAAAAAGGAATCTTTAACAGCTTAAAATGCTTACAGTTGGGTTGGGGAGCATATGTGCTATGACTAAGCATGTACATGTCTCCAAAGGATGCCCACCCCTTTCACCTACAGCAGGCTTAAACAGCAGCAAGGAGAAATAAAATGCAGAAACAAAAAGACATCCTCTAAAAAATGGAAGTTGTTCCCAAGCTGGGAAGCATCAAAGATTAAAACCTCGAGCAGGTGAAACCCACACCGAAGGAGCATGGATTTTGCTGGCTGCTGTGGGCAGCGAGCAGGAGAGGTTGGACACCAGCATCCTTAATGCTGCCTGCTCCAGCCCTGGCTTGCTTCTGCTTGGACATCTTGTCCTGTGTGCAGTTGTGAAAGCACAGACATGGCATAACAGTAACTACTCATTGGCTAATACATGTAGTAAATAGGTAGGACTAACAAGCTACCAGGCTAAGCACTGATACACTGGAGGCAGGGGCGGGAGAATGTGTTAAGGGTCCCTTGGGAATTGTTAGGGACAGTGCTTTGCTGTGGATGTCCACTCAAGGGCAAAGCTGCAAGGGAGCACGAGGAACTGCTCAGGAGGAACTGGGCGTGCGCCAGGGCTTCAGCTTTGGGCCACAAGGACTCATCGTAGACCTGCCCTGCTCCAGCTGCTCCAGCTCAGGAAGCTCCCAGCTCTCCCACCTGCTTCCCTTGACCTTTTGTCAGTGGGAGCAGAGTGGTTCAACAAACCCAATGAAATAATTGAAAAGAGCAGCCCAATAAGGGCCTTATGCAATATAAAAAGAAAAATTATGACAGCTCATCTCACTTGAGCGCACTTCCTTCCCCCAGATCTGCAACCGACAACGCTGGCCAAAAGCCTCAGCAGCTTTCCCAGCTTCATCTGCCCTGGCCCACGCACTCCAGGGCTGGGGGCTGCTCTGCAGCATCCAGGTGCAGCCACCTGGGCTTTCTGAGCACCCCAGCTCCCAGCAGGCTCATCCTCAGGCTCCATCCCCACCATATCCCACACCAACCAGGCAATAGCTGCTCCAATGCTCCCATCCCACTGCAAGCATTGCTACAATGCTCTCTAGCTACACCCAGCACCTGGCTGCAATGAAACCAGACCAGAGCTCTGTTGTCTTCTTTAATAAAAACACTAACCCATGGAGTGTTCATCAGGGCTCAGAAATTTGCTGCTAGCACTGCGATTCTCTTTGCTTGCTGCAAAAATAAACCCAGCTTCGTAACTATAAGACAGCAGCAGATGACCTGCATCAGTGTCTTACAATGCATCACGGTCACTCAGCATTAGCTTGCTGGAAGGGGAACCTACAAAGCAATCAACAAAAGCTTATTATCTTATTAATTATCTTTATAAGACATCTACAATCCTGTACATTTTCTAAAGAACTTTTTTTTTTTTACTTTAGTACTGTAAAGAGCTTAAGAGATAATTGCCAGGAGCTGGTTCCTCTCTTCTCAGGGAAATTCTGTTGCGGGTGCGTTGGGAGGAGTTACTGCAGCCTGCACAACAAAATTTGAAGGCTGCTTAAAAGAAACACCACAGCCCTGAGCTGTGTCACAGTGAGAACAGCACTGGCATCCTCTGCCACACAAGGAGGCCTTGTTACACCAGCAGGCAGACACAAAGAGTTCAGAGCCTAACCCAGAGACTGAGGGGAGCCAGGTCCCCATCTTCTCTGTACTCAGGGGCTACCAATAGCTTGCAAAGCAACCAGTTTTCCCCACTGCCAGCTTTATTTGCCCACTGGAGGAATGGGCTGGCCCACAGCCATGCTGTGGAAGGTTAAAAGTGGGGCAAAAAGGGAAGTTTTTGCATAAGGTCCCTTTCCTGAGTGCAGTGGGAGGGCTGCAGATCCCCCAGTGTAGCTCAGGGAGGAGATCAGCCCCAGCCCTGCAGGGCAGGATGCTTTGGCAGGCCTTTGGCCAGCAGGAGTGGGTCTGGTTGGGTTTGGGGGGGGAACACACCCTCCCACAGCCACCGCTCCGACTTCCTCCTTTCTGCCCCAGCCGACTGTAAGACAGAAATAGGAAGGAAGGACTGGGGTGCGTCGCAAAGCTCCCAATGCCCAGCTGCTTGTCCCGGCCAGGCTTGAGAATTTGAGACCAACCTCATCCCAGCCCAAGCACAGGACGAAGGAGAGGGCTGGACACACGCGGCGAGTACAGCATCTGTTTTCTTTGCTTCTGCTCCTATTTTCGGGGCTGGGGGGCGGGGGAAAGCAGGCGGGTGACAAGGTGTTTTCATAGCTCTGGTGTTTTCAGTGAATTTGTTTTATAACTCCTGATCTAACCTCCCACTGCTCAAGTCCTTAGAGGGGCCTCAGGGAGCTCAGTGCAGGGTTCCTCCTGCATGCAGCATGGCACAGCAGTCAGTCTACACAGCCTTTGCAAAGGCATCTTGCCTGGTCTGTAATGTTTTTGCTCTTGGAGGTAGGATTAAGCCTGGAACTGCAGGTGGTTGG
>VZTL01023709.1:0-51507 GCA_013400535.1 Scopus umbretta | reverse complement strand
TGTCAGACCCCACACAACCCCCTCCTCGCTGCCCCATGCTTCTGGAAATCAGAGCAGAGAGGTATCAGCATGCTCCCCCTGCACCCTCACGCATGGCGCTGGGGAGAGCAGCACTGGCTGCATGCCCAGCCGGCAGCACCAGGCAAGCATTGGGGTTGGGGTCTGTGCTGGCTCACCTCCTGGGACCCCCCTCTTCCTCATGCGATCCTGTACAAGCACCCACCACCAGCTGCAGGATGTGATGGCTCAGAGGGGTAGAGGGAACCAGTACAGCAGCATAGCATGAGGGTGATGGGGGTGGCTGCTGGGGGGAGCTTGGCGCAGTGCCACCACCAGCACGCTGGCACACGGACCTCCCTGGAAGTCCTTGCACCCCTGTGGGCCTGGGAGAAGAGGTGAGAGAGGAGGGTGAGACCCTCACTCTTCTCCTCCANCATGAGAAATGGCTTTTCTGCTCTTAAAAATCCCACTACAGCAAGCAGCACAAACGCCTGGCCTCCCAGGGCATGGTGAAGGTCCCAAGAGCACCAAGGGACTTTGGCACTGAGCCAAGGGATAGCACAGGCCATGTACTTGGTCCACATGAGAGAGTGCTCATCTCACACACCTGTCCCCTGCAGGGACTGGAGGCTGCTGGAAGGAAAGATATATAAAATGCATATATATTTCCTACAGTAGGACATAGGAATATACATATGTTCTTTTATATATATGTGTGTGTGTTTGTATAAAAGTACTTTTATATATTTTTATATTTTTTATATTTTTCTGTAATTTTATACATATATATACAAATATAAAATACATATATACACACATCGAGTGTGATACTCTGCATGGACAGGGTCTTAGCCAGAGGGCAGCCCTGTGTATGGCCATCTGCCTTGATGGGAACTATTCACATCACACAACCAAGCGATGGAAGAAATGGCCACAAGCCAAGTGATATTCACTCTCCCATCCTTGCTGTACCCTGCTCCACACATTTACCACTTGTGCATGGGGTCTGGGGCCATGCAGAGTTAAGGGGGAAAGGAGCAGCGTTGCTGGGTGTGATATCTGGCGTCTCTGTCACAGCATGATGGTGACACAGCACCAGGGGTGCTTGGGAGCATGGGGGAAGCACACAGAGGCACTAAGGCACAAGCACTGACACTAGTGGCACCTCGCCATTGCAGGCAGATGGTGCAAACACCCCAGGAGTCCTCCCGGGATACTGGGCACAAGAGTATGTCCTCCTGTTTTACAAGAAAGCATATGTTTAGCAAAGTACTGAAGGGGAGTTGTGGCTAACAGACTGCAAGACTCATCTCCATTGTTGAACGCTCCTCTTATTTATAGCACAAGATCACTACTAGCATCAACACTTCCCCTTCAGCCCTATTTATAAACCCCAGCTCGCTCCTCCATGCTGCACAGCAGCCTGCTCCATCCCACTGACACCTCCCAGCATGCCCAGTGCCCTGGGAGGCTGGCGTGCCCCAGCTCTGCTCCATACCTGCACACAGGACAGCACCAAGCCCTTTCCTCATGCACCTTCCCCAAGGCCTCCTTCATATTTTCCGGCTTGGAGACCTTTCAGGACCATCTTGACCTGCCTGAGCCATGCCAGGTGTATAACATATGGCAAGCGAGAGATGTTCCATAGATGGAATACCTTGGTGAAGGAGCACCAGGTGCTCCTGGTGAAGCAGAGCCCCAGTCCTGAGCCATCCAAGGCATGTGGCGAGAAGATTCTGATCTCAGGCTCAGGGCCAAGGAGGACCCTGGTCCTGGTATGCAGCCTTCTCCCCCTGATGCCACCATGCAGCCCTGGCCAGGGAGCAGAGCCTGGTGGCAATGCACCCTGCCCTAAGCCAGGGTGCTCGATGTCAGTACCCCACTCCCCACCCTGGGATGAAGGTGGTTGTAAAGTTCTGCAGTTCTGCTTCTTCACACCAGGGCAGGAGGATGGATGTGTGCATCCTTCTGCTTACCTTAATTTACAAAAAAGAGGAAAAAACCCAACACACCAGGCAGAGCACACCCAGGAGAAGAGCATCCAGGACTGGTAGTGGAAGTGCAAGTCTGGGACTGAGCCAAAGGGTTTGCCAAGAGGGTTGGAGAAAACACTGCTGAGCCTCATGTCTGGGACCTGCTTATGCAGAGAGTCAGACTGAAAACCTGCTCTCCCCTCCCCTGAACACTGTAAGGAGGCAGACAAAAGCAGAAGCCCCATTTGTTCTCTTTGAAAGTCACCCTATGTCACGTATACGCTAATCCACCCACATACCAGTGAATAATTTCCCTCCACAGCAGAAGAAAAGAAGTGGTGAACTTTCCTCTACTGTTCTCCCCTAGTATCAGTGTGTGCTTTACATTTTTGTGACAGGGGAAGGAAACAACTTTGGGGATTAGAAGGGCATCCAAATCCAGCCTACAAAATGAACCCTACATTACAAAACTCAACAGCAGCCAGAGCTGGGCATGTGTTGAGGTTCTCACTTTATTTCTGGGATTTGGGAGCTTTTTAAAATCCAGTTTTAATTGGAAACTTGCTCTGGTTTATGAGATGAGCCTGTAAGCAGGAACCTCTAACCTCCAGCAAAGATGCGGAGCTCACAGTGCCTCAGTCCACCTCATCACTACCCTACACCTTGGCATGGCAGCAGGAATTAAACACATGGAAACATTGGGCAGGTGGGATGGCAGGAGCTCATAGAGCCTGTGGACTTGGTCCCCCCAGCCTGTGTGGGAAGTTCTAGCTTGTAGAAAAGCTAGAGCCTAATTAGGCACATATTTGGGGTGTTGGTCAGCTGAGTGCTACAGGAAACAAGGGCAGGAGAGGCTCTTCCCTCCTGCCAGCAGTGGCAGCTCTTGCTAGGAAGGAGCCTGTTTCCCTGGCCCTGTTTTTTTGGGGGAGGGTGTGCAGAAATATGAGCTCACACTGTTTTCAGCATCTCCAGGGCACTACTAATTAACTAGAAACATGTGGCAAAGCAGATGCAAGCAGCAATCAATAACAAATGAAGAGCGTGAATACAGCTAAGAGTATAGCAAATGTGGTAATGAAAGAGCCAGGTGTGCCTCAGAGTGTGATGTTGCTCTTAGAAGACCTCTCAGGTTGTGCTGGCCCAGGTCATCGGGTGCATCCCAGCTACAGGGCGCCACAGCCCAAATGAGTGACCCAAGTCATTTTCCAACCAGGTGTACTCAGGAGGGTCCAACAGGGATCTGGTGTCCACCCTGCCTTGTTAAGAGCTTTTACTGTTAGGACGTTTTTCTTTTTTTATACTTTAAGAGTTTTTACCTGTTGTCTGCAAGTTCAAACAGTGCTGGCAGAATTTGGAGGTGACAAAAATGTGTTGGGCCAGCTAAGCAGAGCAAGTGCTGATCATGCAGGCTGGGACGTTGCGGCTATGACAATAAACGATGCCCTTAAAAATTTACCCAGGTGGACTGTGGTGGTGGAGAGGGACTTGTGGAAGATGTCTTTGTGAAGAAGGATTCTGTCCACCCACCGCAGGATAGCCTTGGGACAGACATGGCAGAGTGAGCTCCTGGGCCATGTCATCAGGAATCATGTCATTAGGGAAGTGATTGTGCCCTTGTACTCGGCACTGGTGAGGCCGCACCTTGAATGCTGTGTTCATTTTTGGGCCTCTCACTACAAGAAGGGTGTTGAGTTGCTGGAGCGTGGCAGGAGCCAGGCAGTGGTTGTTTTCATGCTCAGGGCAGCATCAGAGCTATTTCAAAACCAATGACCCGTTTTTTGGGTGCTGTGTCTAATATTGCTAAAAAGGGCAATGTTTGTTGATCTTTCATGCTTTGGTATTCTTTTTTCCTCTTTTAACAAATTCCTCTTTTCTCACTTCCCTGTGTGCCTCCATGTTGTAAGACCTGGGACTCTGTTGAGTTTTGCTTCAGGGCCATGCTGGGGTGAAGGCATTGTGAGAAACGATGGCGCTGATGAACATGATCACATTGACACCATGGGAAGAACACTAAAAAATCACTCCCTAAGAGCAATTTAGCCAACTTTATGGGTGGCATAAGTTTCTGGGATCAGGAGATGTGCTTTGGGGCAAGAAGTGAGTAGTGCGAGCAGCTAGAACAAGCATTGTGAGAACGCACGTGTGAAAAACAGGGTCTGTATCATGCTCTGAAATGCTGGTGTAACTGAGGATAGCAAGTGCTTGTGGGGTCTGGACAATGTGCTGGGAGTCCTTCCCTGCACGCCTGTAAGAAATGTGCAGAGGCCTCCCCAGCCCCGGGCTCAGAGCCTGCACACACAGCATCACGTCCTGACCTCCGTCCCCATGCGAGTCTGACTACAACACCCCACCCTTCTTCCTCATCCTGCACATTGTGCAAGAGCCAGCCTGATGGTTGCCACAGTTGCAGGCTGGACCTCACCGTGCAGTGCGAACCAGCCTCTCTGCATCCCTCGGAGGCGGGACTGTGGCTTTCCTAGGACGTTGGTCACCTGTCCCGTGATGTTGGAAACCCTTGCTTGTTGGAAACCTTCAGCAGGAAAGCTTACATAAATTTACTACATTCCACTTTTAGTCCAAAAGCTATGTTTAATGGAAACCAACTTATTTTTGTAAGAGCACACCAGCACCTGTCCTGTGTGAGCGCACACACCTGGGGTGGCTGCTCTGGCCCTGGCTGCCCGACTCTTGGGGCTGCAGCAGGGTCATGCTCTCAGGCTCTGCCCACAGTGGGATGGCTGTGGGAAGGGCATGGCCCCCTGGGGCCACCATCCTTTGCAGCCACATTTTATAGGGTTCAAGGGTTCCCTTCCCTGCAGCTGCCATGCACCAAGCAGTCACAGGGATGCTTTTTGTCTTGCAGAATATGTCACATGACTGCTGCCTCAGGCTGCTGGTAGTGACCTGGGTGTTGCTGCTGGTGATGACAGGTGAGCCCAACCTGCCCTTCCTCTCTGCCTTCCCCCTGGCACATTACATGGGCAATGAAATAGGGGGGAAACCCACATGCTGCCCAACAGTGGTGGGAGTGTGGCATTGAGAGGTGTGCAAGGGCCAGATCCTGCATTTACTGGTATCTGGAGTTAACTTGAGCCAGACCAGCTGACGGACAGCGAGGCAGGTTGAGGACCCTGCCAGGGCCCCCAGCATGGGTTTTAGAAGTAGGGTGGGCTCAGGACAGCATGGGTGCCCAGTGCTGGGTGTCAGAGTACCCCACGGCTGCCACAACTGCAGACTGGCCTCCCTTGAATCCCCCCCAACACCAACTCTGTCTTCTCTCCATTTCAGCCTTTGCCATGGAGTGCCCCAAGATCAAGGTGGGGACATGCAAGGACTGCATCCAGTCTGGTCCTGGCTGCGCGTGGTGCAAGCAGCCAGTAAGTCCACGTAGCCTCTCGCGCTGTCAGGTCCCAGCAGTCAGCTAAAGGGAAGTGGGATGGTCACCCTGCCTGCCCAGCTCTGCCTGTGGTGGACAGGGGAGACGCTGTCATGGGAATGTTACATGGTGGATGGGGCCAGGAGGGATCTGACAGACAGGACCCTTCAACCTTCCTTTCTACATCAATACCCTGGAGACCTGGTTTGGGAGCTGGGTCATCTTGTAATGAGCCTGTTCATCTCCTGCTTCTCTGATTTTTTTCCTGCTGATGTTGCAACACGCAGAGTTTCACCAAAGCTGGTGAGCCAGACTCCATCCGCTGCGACACCATTGAGCAGCTGCAGCAGAGGGGATGCCCGCACAATGAGATTGAGTTTCCAGTCAACCACATTACAAGGACACAGGACAGTCCCTTGAGCAACGACATACAGCTGACTCCCCAGGAGGTGCACCTGAAACTGAGGATAGGTATGGTCTGTCTGCCTGGCGTTTCCAATGCCCTTCTGCTCACTCCCCAGGCTCAGCTGGGATGCAGCAGCATGTTGCAGCCTGCATTTCCTCCTCTTTTCTTCTGAAAGAGAGGAGGATCCCAGTGGGGAGTGGGTGATGGAGCAAGATGTGAGCCACAGCATAGTAGCTGATCCTTGTGTCCCCGTCCCACAGGCCAGCCTGCTGTATTTGAGGTGAAGTTTCGCCGTGCCATGGGATACCCTATTGATCTTTACTACCTCATGGACCTTTCCTACTCTATGCTGGATGATCTGGAGAAGGTGAAGAAGCTGGGAGGGGAACTGCTCAGGGCGCTGGAGAGCACCACCCCTTCTCGCCGCATAGGTGAGCCTGTCTCCAGCACAGGACCCCGGCACACCTGTTTCCTGCTGGGAAGAGCCATGGGGCTGGAGCAGGATGCAGGCAGCGGGAGCGTGACCTGTCCTCTGCCAGGCTGAAGAGTGTGCTGGGGCAAGGGACATGGACACATACACGGGGGCCAGCAGATTGTCCATGCCCTGTGTTGCAGGGACACCTGCCGGTCCCTACCTGCCCCTGCCCCTGACACTGTGGTCCTGGTGCCCTAGGGTTTGGCTCCTTCGTGGACAAGACTGTGCTGCCCTTTGTGAACACGCACCCTGAGAAGCTGCAGAACCCCTGCCCTAACAAGGACAAGCAATGCCAGCCTCCCTTCGCTTTCAAGCACATCCTCTCACTGACCGACAATGCCAAGAAGTTTGAGAGTGAAGTGGGGAAGCAGTTTATCTCAGGGAACCTGGATGCCCCAGAAGGGGGACTGGATGCTATGATGCAGGCAGCAGTGTGCGGGGTGAGTCCCCACATCCACTCTGCTGCCAGCAGCTGTGGGCAGGCATGAGAGCTGCGACCCACGCACACGTACTGTCCCCCAGGAGGTGGCTCTCTCCCTCTCCAGGTGGGCTCTGGAAGCCCATTGTGTATGGGTCCTGACTTGGAAGCGGGGCAGGTTACTCTGGGGGAGGGGTACAAGAGAGCATCTTACCCCAGCCTCCTGACCCTGATCTCCTGTAACCCATGTCCTCTGTGCTCCCTGCCCCACACTGTGGCTGACACAAGACTTACCATGCTTTGGCAAGAGCCATACTGTGCCTACTGGCACCGTGCTCCCAGCCCTGCTCAGGGGCTCCATGCTGCTTGCAGGACTTGATCGGCTGGCGCAATGTGACCCGCTTGCTGGTGTATGCTACTGATGACGGCTTCCACTTCGCTGGTGACGGCAAGCTTGGGGCCATCCTCACCCCCAATGACGGCCAGTGCCACTTGGAGGACAACATGTACAAAAAGAGCAACGAGTTTGTAAGTATCCGGGGGCTGCTTGGCGGCTCTGCACCCTCAGCCTTGCTCTCCCAGGCAGAAATATAAAGACACATAAAAAACCTGTTGCTGAGACCACAAGGTCACCATAATCACCATAATTTGGGCTGTGAAACCCAAACTGCCCCCTTCTGCTGGTGGGGGAGACCACTCTGAGCGTGGCATCCCTCTCCCACCTAGGACTACCCATCTGTGGGCCAGCTGGTCCAGAAACTTGCCGAAAACAACATTCAGCCCATTTTTGCTGTCACCAGTAAGATGGTGGATGTTTACAAGGTAAGGAGACTTCAGATGCTCCAGGAGCCTCCTGTCCCTCCCCAGGAGGACAGGAACAGCTGTGCTCCCCCCTGTTCTGCCGTCGCACGGAGGGGACAGCTCATGTCATGTTTCTGTTGGCAGAAACTCAGTGAAATGATCCCAAAGTCGGCGGTGGGAGAGCTGAACGAGGACTCCAGTAACATCATTGAACTCATCCAGGTGGCCTACAATGTAAGTGCTGGAGGAGGCTGTGTTTTGCCTGTCTTTCAAGTCTTGGAGCAGGGAAAGGTTCCCATTGTGTGTCCTCACCGTCAGAGAAGAGCTGGGACCAGGGCTTTGAGGGGAGGACATGCTGAGTCCTTCTGCCCACACCAAGCAAGACGTTTCTGCCTCTCCAATGCTATCACCTGCCTTTCCAGAACCATCCCAGGCAGCTGAGACCCCAGCTTGGGGTGCTTCCTGCCCCTATCCCCTGGGCTGGGAGGAAGCCCTGACCTGCAACCCCACACCCCTTGCTTTGGTCTCCTCTTGGACTGATGGCACTTTCTCCACCATTTCCCCACAGAATCTCTCCTCACGGATCATCCTGGACCACTCCACTCTGCCAGACGTCTTGGATGTCAAATATGACTCCATATGTGGTAAGGACAAGAGTGTCTTGGATGAAGCAAGAGGGCAGTGCGACAACGTCAAGATAAATGATGAGGTACTTTCCCCTGTACCAGGAACACCCCACAGCTCACAAGGTTCCTGACGCCCATCCTGTTTAACGGAAAGAACCCAGCCTGTTTTTCCAGGCTTTCTGTTTACATGAATTTAATGCCAAGAGTGTCCAAAATGCTGTGTCATGGGGGAATCCTCCATTGCGCTGGATGTGCATATGTTCAGCCTGGGGCCAATACCACCCTCTGAATGCTGAGGCTACATTACAGCCTCTGGTCCTTCCCTTTCTCACTCTGCACTTTCTAGGTCATCTTCAAAGTGAAGGTCACAGCCAAGGAGTGTATCAAAAGCCAGTCCTTCACCATCCGGCCACTGGGCTTCACAGACACCCTCACCGTCCACCTGGACAGCAACTGCAACTGCAACTGCAATGATCAGCCCGACCCAACCGTCTGCAGTGGGAAAGGCAGCATCGTTTGTGGGATCTGCAGGTATGTGCTGTCCCCAAAAAACACTATTTCAAATACTCCCAGAGCTGGGGAGCTGCTGGGAGAGGGCCGTTGGGCCAAGCTGAGGGCAGCTGCATGGTGTGCTTGGTTATTCCACCTCTGCGCCTGGAGAACGTGGGGCCAAGTGAGGGCTCAGCAGAAGGGTATACATGTGGTGCTCAGTCATGACCTGGCTCTGCAGCTTTGCACCAATTTTCTTATTCAGAGAGGTGGTTTACATTCATGGAGGCAGGGGACACAATGAGCTCTCTCCTCTGTTGGCGGAACCTCCGCTGCTTTCCTAAGGGCATCCACCCACCCAGTCATCTATCCATCTACCCACCCATCCACCAACCCATCCATGAAGCAGACACAGATTTCTGTAGAACTCCCTCAAAATGCCGCTTTGCTGGTGTTTGAATACAATTATTGCTTCATGGCCCCTCGCTGACAGAGAGGAAAAGACTGGGTTTCCTCAGGAAACACTCAGAGCTTCTTGGCAAGGCTTTGGAAATTATAAATATGACAATAACTTCCGGGCAACTGTTTGGTGTTGTGAATATGACCAGTGCGGAGAGCAGCATTTCTGAGGTTTCCTCCTGATTAGCAGCCCTGCTCCAGCACGAACTTAGCACCAACACACTGTGGTTGCATTTCCTTGAGGCTGTCCCAGATTTGCTCCACTTTGGCTGAGGGCTGGGCCCCAGACGTGTCCCACAGCATTTTCTGTGGCCACTGACCCAGGTTTGCTCCTTTCCTTTGATGGCAGCTGCAATTCGGGCTACACGGGGAAGAACTGTGAGTGCGAAACCAAAGGCAAGACCAGCAAGGAGCTGGAGGGCAGCTGCCGGAAGGACAACAGCTCAGTCATTTGCTCGGGGCTGGGGGACTGTGTGTGCGGGCAGTGCATCTGCCACACCAGTGACGTGCCCGGCAAGGAGATCTATGGCACCTTCTGCGAGTGCGACAACATGAACTGCGAGTTTCATGACGGCTCCCTCTGTGGTGGCAAAGGTGATTGCATCTGTGTGATGGGTTCTCCACCAGGGCACTGCTCAGAAAGATAAATCTCCAGGGAGATGCTGCCTTTCCCTGCCAAAACCCAAGTGGGTGGGTTTGGGGATCCTGGGTCCCACCACACCAGCCTGCAGGACTTCCTCAACCATCCCATGGAGGGTGGCATGGAGAGTGCAGGGTGGCTGATGCTCTCCAAGCATGGGCAGAGGGAGGGTGACCCAGCTCCCTGTAGTATCCTGGTCTGAAAGGTCTTCCTCCACAGACCGCGGGAAATGTGACTGTGGGGAGTGCAAGTGCACGCCTGAGTACCAGGGCAGCGCCTGCCAGTGCAAGAAGTCAACAGACGGCTGCTTGAACAACCACGGCAATGAGTGCAGCCACCGTGGGACCTGCCACTGCAACCGCTGCCAGTGCTGGGGGGGCTACCAGCCACCCTTCTGCCAGGAGTGCCCCGGCTGCCCCTCACCCTGCGGCAGATATGTGTGAGTGACTCGTGTGGAGATGGCATGGGTGGGGTGGGGTTCCCTCCCACCTCCTGGGCAGGCACAGGCAAGCTCTGCCTGTGCTTGGGCAGAGCCCAGCCATGGTCAAAGACAGGTGGGAGGTCCTCTGCCTCTGCAGAGGTGAGCTGTGCCCACCTGTTTTGCAGCTCCTGCATGGAATGCAAGGCTTTCCAGAGTGGCCCCTTCGAGAAGAACTGCTCCCAAGCCTGCCCCAACATCCAGCTGGTTAAGGAGTTGACAGGGACGAGCAGGCAGTGCAGGGAGAAGGACTCCCACAACTGCTGGATCAACTTCCGCATGGTCCAGGAGGACGGCAAGGAGATTTACACTGTCTCTGTTGATCCTAACAAAGGTAACCCAGCCCTGGTCCTCCTACCCCTATGCGGGCAGGCTGCCGGCTCTGCCACGGTGGCCTCCCCACTTTGCTGGGGACAGCAAGTGGATGCCATCTGTCTGCCCCTCAGAGTGCCCAGAGCCTCCCAACGTCGCGCTGATTGTGGGAGTCACTGTCGCTGGCGTGGCCCTCATTGGCCTGGTACTCCTGCTGATCTGGCGGCTCTTGACGGAGCTGTTTGACCGCCGGGAATACCGCCGGTTTGAGAAGGAGAAGTCCAAGGCCAAGTGGAATGATGTAAGAGAACCCATCTGTGGCAATGGGGTGTGCTGGGACACTCATACATGCGGTGGGGACAGCTGGAGGGGACATCATCTCCAAAGGCAGCCATGGCAGACCTGAGCCCTCCCCACTATCTGGTTTTGCAGATAGGCTGGATTTTGCAGGGGACTAAAGCAGCCTGTGGGCTCTTCTGCCAACACTGCACCATTGACGTTGGGAGGGGTGGCATGGGTAACACTCCACTGAAAATCCAATACAGCACAACAACACAGGTGCCTCATCTCTCTCCCTCCAGGCTGATAACCCCCTCTTCAAGAGTGCCACCACCACAGTTGTGAACCCCAGGTTCAACGGGCAATGAAGCGGAGCAATGTCCAGCAGTGCTAGGACCCACCATTAAATAAGGAAACGCCAAGCTAGGGAAATCTCAAACTAAGGCTCCCACCTCCTGTTCTTTATCCTGTTGGTTTGTTCCCTTCTTCCAAGAGGCCACCACCATGCCAGGCACTGGTGCCAGGCACTGGTGAGGGTCTGCACCATGCCTGTCTCCTGGTGCAGGGCTCGATGGTTGGGTTAGTGGAGCTGGGAGAAGGGAACAGCTGCAGCTTTGCAGTGGATGGGACTGCACAGCAGGTCTCACCAGTGGGCACACACAACAGCTCCCATACTGGTTACTGACTATTTTATCTCTTGATGCTAGCTTTGCCTTCTGGCAGGAGCTTCGGACACCAAGCCCCAAAACCACTGAGTGCACAGAATGCTTCCACCTTTGATTTGGAGCTGGGATTTCAAAACTGCCATTTCCCTTCTACTCTAGCAGGATCTGCTCCCAGGCTGCTCCATGCCTTCCCCTGCTGCACTGGTCTCTACCATTATGTTTGCAGTAGTTTCTAAAGTACTCAAGTGCTAAGTTGGACATGGAGGGTCCTTCAGGCTGGCAGTCTGCTCTGGAGATTGCAGTGAGGTGATGGGCCCTAAGGGCTAGTGAACACCTGTATGTAGAGGTGAAGAGCAGCAGGGGAACATGCACAGAATCTTTTTTCCATATCATTGGCGGCTCCCTGGTGTTGCTCCCCTCTCAGACCTACCTCAGGCATGGTTCTACTCGGGCTCCTTCAAGCTTGGCTTACCTCTGCTAGGCCTCTGCATGACAAGGAGGCAAAGGAGCAACTGTTTGAACTATGCAACATTGGCACCGAGCACATGAAACATTGCCTGCAGCATAGAGCTCAGCCACATCTTCTTCCCCTGCCACCCCCAGGCCTCTTTTCCCTGCTCTGCAAGCACATCAGATATACTGAGGGTCAGGCATGCAAAAGACCCGGCAGTACCCAGAGCATCTCCAGCTCAGCACTTTTCCAAACTATGCACAGCAAATTGCTCTTATGTTGTGGGGTCATTCCTCTGAAATAGCAGTAGAATTCCATGTTTGCTTTAAGTTTGGGAATAATTTGCATATAGCTGTATCATTTCACATTTTCATTTGCTCTTTGAAGAGGTTTAATGTTAATAAAAGTTAATATATAAAGTAAGTACATCTGTCCTGCTAAGAATCTGGTGCAAGGGCAGTAGGTGAAGTGTTCATTGGAGAAACTATAGCAAAATCCTGTCATTGCTGCCAGCAGCTCCATAGATGGGGAAAGATGCTGGCCAGAGAAACAAACTGTCTTCTACGCTAATTTGCCATCTGTGTCCTGAAAGGTGCTCCCCTGCAAGCCAAATATTACTCAGTAAGTGATGCACATTGGTTCTTGTCCCTGCTCATGGCAGGGACTGGCAGCTATATGTAAACTACCTTAAACAAGAGAGGCTGTACCACATCAGATCAGGGATTAATTTGGGCCATTTTGCTGTTCTTCAACAGTGACTGTGAAAGTCTAGGGCAAGGTAAGAAAGAGGAAAGTGTGTCTGATATTTCCCCCAGTACTCTCCCAGCCTGCAGCTATTTTTGGTACAAGGATCAGTGTAGGTCCCATGCACCTCACACCTGGCTGCACAAAAACAGCAGAAGCACCCACTAGGGCTCTAGGTCTTGGATGCAATGCCCTTTGCCAGGGACCCAGGCAGAGGCTGTTGTTACTTGAGCATGAAGAGGCTATATCCCCTGCCAGCAGCTGCAGGTCTTTCTGCTGGTATAGTGTGAGCAGTGCAAGTACTTACAGCTAGTATAGTGTGAGCAGTGCAAGTACAACTACATACATGCTTTGGAGGAAAATTAGAAAAAAAATTGATGAGGGATCTAGACTTTTTCAAAAGGAAATATGATCAGTAATTGCATTAGACAGAAGTATATGCTAGGGCATGTGCAAAAGCCCAGAGGGAAAACAGCAGAGGATCCTTCAGGCTCCTGGTCTTAATTTAGCCCAAAGGATTGGTGGTCCCTCTGTGGAGACCTGCTTGCAAAAGTCAGAAGTATTTCTCAGCCAGGTGTGGAATGGCCCTTTCTCCAGGCTTCAAGCACTGCCCCAGAACATCCTTTCTTAAAGTTGTTTCATTTCCACCAAGAATAACTGAACCGTATTTTCTTTGACTTGGGGTGGGGAAGAAGCTGGCTAATTTTCAAGTCAAGGTGTTGACTTTATTTTGGTAAGAGCTGAAGTCAACAGTACAGGCTGCAACACCCTGACTGGTTCAAGTGGCTGTCCTGCTGGCTGGGAGGATGCACGCCCCCCCATTACTGCACACAAAACCTGCACCCAGCCCATGACACACCGCGTCACTCAAGACAAGGCTGCTGAGATGAGGCAGAGATAACATTCTCACTTAGGGAGAGGGAGAAGGACCACAACCGCTGCCAGGAGGGCAGAAGGCAGAGGGATTGCAGGAGCTGCCAGGCCACATCCCAAGAGAAACAACATCATCCCCAGCTGAGCCAACAGCCTGTGCCTTCACTTTTATTACAACCAGGAGCTCCCCTTACATTTAAGCTACTTGTGTGACAAAGGAAAAAATTCCAATATTCTTGAAATAATGGGACCAGCCCCACAAGTTTTCTATGCAGAATTCTGAGTCCCGAGTCAGCCGCTTTATGAGCAGGTAGGTGCCACACAGTCCTGCTGCCCCCATGACAACGAGCCCTCGATTAATCACCTGCAAGTGTCAAAGAGAAACCCTGGCATCATCAGAGGTTTGCTCCTACCCTGCAGCACCAAGCGAAGTCTTCACACCTGCACCCACCTAGCAATATCCCACTACCAAAGCTCCCTCCCTGCAGCTGAGCAGTGCTGGCATGCAGGATGCTCATGAGGCTCATGGCATGGGGAGGATGGGCACCATCACTGACTAACCTTATTCTGCCATTTCCAGCGCTGAAGTGCCTCATGGTAGCGAATTCTGGTGAACGTCACCTGAGAGGGTTGCAGGAGCACATCACCACCACAAAGCCAGCCAGGAGGAGTTTGCGGCGGCTCAGGTAGTGGGGACCAAGGTGGTGGCCTTACCATGGTGTACAGCGGAACAATGGTGGAAGGCATGAGGCTGTGGAGGAAATTGTCTACATGCTTCCGGAAAATGAACCATGTTGAATTCACATGCTCGCGCATCTGCAATGGAGCAACCATCACCCTTTTGCAAGGCATCTTGGCACAGCCCCCTGCATTTTGCTAGCTCTTTCGCTGCCTGTCCTGGGGGTCACTGCAGGGAGCAGAGCCTCCCCAGCCCCAGTGACATTCCCAAGGAACTCTTAGGCTAAAGTCTGCCGGGGTGAGTGCCTGACCAGAGTCTTGCCAGAGCCCCTGTCCACTGTGTGCATCCTAAGAGGGTGCACGGCCCACGGGACCACGAGCCTGTGTGCACCTCACCTACCTCTATGTAGTTGTACATGGCTAAATCTGAGATCGCGTGGTCATCTGGCACCCTCAGCCTGGAGAACTCAGGGAGGCAGGCACCTGGGAGAAGAAAGTGGCAGCTCATGGGCAGCTCCCCAACAGGATATCCAGCTGCCTTCAGCTGCAGAGGGATCCTCCTCTGCTCTTGCTCCTCCCTGGCCAGCTCACTCACCAAGGTCATTGTGGAACTGGTCCATTAATTCGTCAAAGACCAGACAATCCTCAAAGCCCTGGGAGGAAAATTAGAGAGTAAATAGGCAGAAGGAACAACACATTCACAAGAAGTGCCTTCACTGATGCTTAGCTAGTGTAGGTGTTCGCATGCGCAGGGTCCCACTGACCATAGCTGCAGAGCAGGAGTCTTACTCCAGGCCAGGAGTCTTGCAGAGGAATCCAGGGGGTTGCCTTTCCCAGCAGCCTGAGGCTGCCCTGCTGGACCGCCCTCCCACAAAGTCCTCTGCCCCATGGGAAGGTGACACCAGCACCCCACACCCTGTTGTCCCTGGAGGACAGCCTAGTCCTAGTAAGCCACTAGGTACGTGAGGGGAGTTCAACACCTGCTAACGCAGAGGACATGCCAGCCCATGAACTCTATGGAGCTACACTCTGAAACCAGGCATTTCTGGGTGAAAAGAGTGGGGACCTGACTGACACAGCCCAGGACCAGCCATGAACTTACTGCATTCATGCCCTGTCCATAGAAGGGTACAACAGCATGTGCAGCATCTCCCATCAGCACGCACCGGGAAGCAAGGTGATAGGACGAGCACTTCACAGATATCATGGCCTGGGCGGGCAGCAAAAAGTAATCGTGCTTCAGCTCTCTCCTTCAGGCAAAACAACAGATACTTCACTCGTGGGGCCAAAGGAGACAAGAAGAGCAAGTCATACCACGTCCAAGCTCAGGAAGCCCAGGCCATGGGCACTGTCAGCGCTGAGATGCAAAACCCAAGCCTATTCACTAGGACATTTGTGCTGGGAAAAATGTGGAAGCCAGAAAACCTAGTTCATTAACTTTCCCTCTGGACCAAATACTTTGTCTGCAGGTTTTAAGCTCTGCACCCAACTTGACCAGTGTCACTGACATCTCAGTCATCTTACCGGGAGCAGTGGTGGATGGCAGTCACTGTAGGAAGGATATACCAGAGGATATCTGCGTTTCTAAATTTATATGAAGTCCTGTGATAGAGTCTCCTTAAGAGGAAAGGAAACTGCCTATCACAGCTAAGACCCTTTGTATCAGCCAAAAAAAGACCATAATAGATAACTATATTGCAAAGCAGAAGCATTAATAGCATGGGCTGGAGCTCCCACCAGATGGGGAGCTTCTCTCTTTTGCAGGAAAATGAGGTCTCGCTGAACAGAGCCACGGCCTTCAGAACATGTCTGAAAAGGCTAGTCCTGGTCCCCACTGCCACCAGGGCCCCCAGGAAGCGCAGGATGCTCCGGCTCTGTGCTGCTGCTCTTTTGCTGTTTGCCCAGCAGTGAGAGGGTCCCTACTGCCCAGGGAGCAGCATGCTGCTGGGAACTGCCTGCTCTCGTGTCTCACAGCCCTGATGTTTGTTTTAGCCATAAAATCAATAAGTGCCAGACTTTGTTTAGTCAGCACCGTGGGTTGTTTGGGGTTTGGTTTTTGGTTTGGTTTTTTTTTTTTTTTTTTTTTTTTTGCCAAGCCCATCTTTTCTCAGTCTGTTAGCTAAAATCTCAACAGTTGTGCAACTCAACTGTCTGAACAGTGGGACTACTTTCATGCTGCTGGTTTTGGCATGCAGCCTTTACTTTTGCTCTAGTGGAGTCACTTTGCTCACCTACCTCTAATGTCAAAAACCCAAGGCTTATGAACAGCTAATCCATCCCTTCAGTTCTAAACCTTTAAAAGCAATAAAAAAGCAGTGGAAGGTCATCTGCTCTTTCCTCCCACAGTGGCAGGGCCTGGGCTGTGCCTCTGAGGGACAGAGCAGTGCTTCAGTGTGACTCCATCAGAAACTGCTGAGTCCTGCTGCTGAGACTGCTATTCCATTACAGATGCAATGCGGACCTCGGTCTGTTCACTCCCCCTCCTTCAGACCTACAGGCCACGGATATCCACCCCAACAGCACTCGCAACCTCTTGGGCCACCAGCTTTAGTTGAGTCTCTGTCACCAGGACCCTGAGGCTGAGTAGGGATGCATCCCCTGGCTTTGCGGTACTGTGTTGATGAGTGAGGAGGGGAGATGGGAACACTTACTCTCCGATGAGGGGGATGGCATCTGGGAAGTGGGTCTGGAAAAAATCCAGCACTTGCTCGCCGGTCGTGAGCTTCTCAAATTCCTCAAAAGGCATGAACAGTGTGCAGGTGAAGGATTTGTCCTGCCAGCCAGAGAGGAAGGTCAGAAAGAAGCCCAGAGGCTATAGAGAGCATCTGGCACCTGGAGCAGCAGCTCGGTGCCCAGCCTGTTACCTGGCAATCACAGCAACCTGCGCAGTGGGGATGAGCACCCAGCCACCCTGTTTCCCATGGTGGGCTTGCACACGCTGGGGGCGGGCAGGGAAGAGGCAGAAATAGGCAGCATGTGATCTGCCAGCGTGGGCCTGGCATGCTGCCCTAATATTCCCATATCTGCTTTATAACATCCAGCTGCAGAGAGCTGGTTTTCAGGGGACATGGGTGGGCTTGAATATGTGGGCAGAGAGAAGTGGCTTAGTGCTGGTGAGGCAGGGCCAGCTCTGGGGTTCTTGCTCTGCACCCGCCAGGCTGTGGGATGCCTGGCACAGGCCGGGGATCCCTCCTGGCACCTTGTTCACCCTCCCAGCCCCTGCCACATGCCTGCCACCACAGCTAGTTCATCCCCACAAGCTCCATCCCATGATCCCAGGGAGCGTGGCCATCGGTTATCACCATGTTAGGCAGTGCAATCATCATGAAGGTATTTCTCGGCCAGATATGAAGGTAGTTTGGTTCCATGGCAAACTGAAAGAGAAGGAAAATCTCCTTGTGGCCCTGACCTGCCCTGATAAGCTTCCCCAGCCCAGCCTCTGGTTCCCCTCCACACCAGCACAGCAGTTCCCATCATTTGTACCATGAAAAGACACAACAACCACAATGCCCCTTTCTGGTACCTGATGCTTCAGGGAGACACAGAGCAAGAGCTAGAAGAAAGGGTAGGAAAGCTGCGCAAAAATCTGCTGGTTTGCAATTGCTGATGTCCTCACAGACACATTCTTGTATCTTCAGGACCTCTCAGAGCTAAAGTTAACCCCACCGCCCTGGCACAGGCTCTCTACGATTTTTGCAGCCAGGTACCAAGATATTGGCCCCACCACTGGAACAGGAAGAGATGCCTGCCTTCTCCTAGGAAAGTTTTAATCCCTTGGCTGAACTCCAAGCAAGAAATTAGTTTCTCTAGAGCTGCTATAGCAGAGCCACCATGAGAGGGGAGCAGGGTGTCCCATCTGCAAAGGTGGTAGCAGCCCCCGGGACAGGCACACTTACGTCTCCATCCTTGGGAGGGATTGTCAGCTCCATATAGCCATGAGGAATGTACTTGTGACTGTAGTTAAAGCGTGTTTGCCTCATGAACTGCTTTCTGACTGTTGAGAAGGCTCCATCACATCCCACAATGAGATCGTAGGTGACTTCCAATGGCTGCTGGTCAGATCTGAAAGCAAGAGAGTCCCTTGGATCAATCCTGCCATAACTCTAGGACAGCTCAGCACCACTGGGCACAGTGGATCTGCCTTTTGCAAAATGCCAGGGTCACCTCCAGTGTTATTAATCTTCTAGGGTGAGGGAAGACCAGTTTTCACTAACTGGGAAGCTCAGCATTAGGATAAATAATTATCCTGTAGGTTATCAAAAGCATAACTTTGCCATATCTACCCAAGAATGCAACAGGCACTGTTGGGATAATGCTGCTCATTTGTAGAGCCTGCATCCCCAAGTGGACAGGCAACACAACCAGAACTTAACACAACTATGAAACAAGGTCATTAGCTGCCCTCCCTGACAAGCAATCTGTCCCCGAAAATCAGTGCTATTGAGACTGACACATTTATTCACGGCACAGGTCAGCAAGCATATGCCTAGCTTACTGCCAGGCTGCTGGGGGGTTAGGGAGCTGCTTAAATTATTTTCAGCTTCCTATGAACCCTGCTTTGATGTCTCTCTTTTCCAATGCTGACACTGAGTTTTGCCCACTCAGTAATAACACACTAGTTTCAAACTGAGATTGCTCAATTGTTTGAGGTTTTATGAATGATTAAGCAGAAAGTATCTGAACACAGCACTAGATCCCAGGCTTGCGCAGGGATTACCTCTTTATGGTTAACTTCCCCAACTCTGCGTTGCACCCCAGGAGCTTGTGTCCAAAGTACAGTTTAGTGTTGGAATACTTCTCAGCAGCTGTGAAAAGAAAATAAAACTAAATGTAGAGGCTTGTACTGTGACCCCAAAAAAATTTCCAAGGGATGCCTAAATTATAGGGACTTTTGCCATTACAGCAAAAAAGATTGCTCTGTTGAGTGATGGCCAGTGGGCAGGGCACACTAGGACTGTGTTTGGTCCACTCTGGTGAAAACTATTTAAAAAGTGCAAGGAATCCTGCAAAGATGTCTTTCTTCCCCGCAGTGACATGAGTCATTGACCTGTCTCCACCCTACATTGTATTTCAGGATGGGATGAGGTGCCTGTAGTCAGTGGGAACAGTTCATGGAGCAAACCCTAAATCCTCAGTGAACAGGGTGTAAAAGGGTTTGCAAACAGACCTGGCAACCTACCTGATAGCAGCTCTCTGTTTAAGTTTGCTCTGTCCACAGAGAGAATGTACTGCAAGGCAAATGAACACGGCGTTCAGGAGGCATTGTTGAAAGATGTTCTGCATGGCTAGATGAGGAACGTCACCCTCTCCAAACAGCCCTCCTGAACCCAGGGGGTCATGCAGTCCCCTTCCCACTCCCAGCATCCTTTCTAAGAGTGTGAGCCCCAGGCTACCCTTCACACAGAGATAGAAACACCGTCAAAAACTCCTCATGCTCTGTGAAGCATCTCTGAGTGGCAGCACGAGATCAGTACCTGGTTCTTCTTCCCATAGGGGATGGAGTACTTCTTCCCCGAAGGTGTATGTATCCTCCTTGCCCGCATGGGAATCCCTTTGGACACAATCTGAAATGGAACGGAACACAACACAGCCTTCTGGCCAAAACTGAGTTGCTGAGGGGCAGGGCACAAGCTTCCAAGCACCATCCCCCCCATACACCACACTCCAGGCAGAATGGGATGATCTCTGCTCATACATTTTTGTGTGGCTGTCCAAGTTACTGCAGAAAATTTTACAGGGCTGTCAACGCCAAGTCACAGAGACCCCAACACCAACAGAAGCTGCCAGGGTACCTGTTCTTCCATCCCCACAGCTCGGAGGGCTTGGCGTCCTCTATGGGACAAGGCCAAGTTAATGCTTCTGCCACGGGAAAAGCTGGCCACCCGGATATCTGTGTGGAAAGAACAGTTGGTTATGGAGGTGCCAATACCACAGCCTGGTGCTGGCAGCATCTCCTGAAATCCCTGCAGCAACAGCAGGTGGGGCAGTGGGTAGTCCATGTCCCCCTGCTCTGCGTGCAAAGAGGGCAGGGATCAGAGGGCACATTCAGCTGTTGGGAAGGCACCTAAGCAACTTTGAGGGCCACTTCCTCCATGCCTATTCTAGCCTGGAAGAAGCAGCTACAGCCAAGTGCTGCAAAAGGAACACTGAATCCTGACAGGTCCCCACAGTGCCAGAGGACACATCACTAAAAGCCATTTCCCCTCTAAGTGGAGAGAGACGAGTGATGAATGCCTCTCAGCTTCTGCTGAGACCCACAAACTGATGCCTTTTGGGACACTGGCAGGTCGCCTTCTCCATCACTGTTCAGATGGAAATGTCTTGGTGCTGGCCTGTTCCTCCTCTGAATGGCCTCACACAGGTTTCCTGGGTTGTCCGGCCAGCATGTGTGGCAAAGCCTCATCCCGATAACTTTCAGGGTTGCATCTCAGCACAAGAAAGGGGCCAAAACTGGACCAAAGTGATAAAATCCATCCAACTCAGAAGGCAGGTAAGAGCAACCGGAGGCTTTTTGAACCTGTGAAACGGCTAGCATATACAATATCCAGCAAAGAGTTTAACAGTTAAACCACGGTAAAAAGCCATTTGCTCTTGCTCTGAGTCTTCACGCTGCTGGCATCACTTGGGGCTGGCTGCTGTGACCCCCCTGTTTCTGCAGCAGGAACCCAGAGCTGTGCACAGGACTCGGGACGGGTGTAGCTGGGAGCTGTGCATCAGAACCGCCCATCCTGACATCTGCCTGAGCAGGAAGATTTATCACAGAGACCATGTGTCATACAGGGCTTCTCCTTCATGCACATTTGAGTTGAGTTTCACCTTCCATGGTGTCCTTCTTATCTTCTGCTTGGCTTGCCATCTCTGCCCAGGCTTTCTATGCCTGTCAGTTGGTAGACACTGAAGGCAAATTTTTTCTCTCCCTTTCAGCCAGCACCTAGGCGCTGAATCATCATTGCTCTGCTACAGTGCCCTGCAGAGCTGGAGACTCCCTGAAAGCACTCCATCTCTCCTTTTGCCCCTCTCACCACCAGCCCTCCTCACCACTGACGGCAGTGGTTACCAGTCAAGTGATTCTTTTAACCCTAACAGAGATGCTGCAGCATTAACAGCAGCCATTGCTTCCAAACTTCTGACCCAGTTTGGTTCAAAAGCACTGTGCTATAATTCTTCATGCAAAGACCAGTTTTCAAAGGTGAGGATTTCAATCAATATTTAAGCCAAGAACATTAAAAAGGACATAATTTTAGTAGATGAAGGTTGGGTTCCCTCCACACAAGACAAAGTATTTCAAATAAATGCTCCCCCCCACCACAGGAGCTGAAGGGAAGAGTGAAAAGAATATCCCCGAAGTGCCACACTTTCAGATTTCATTTTCCTTCTGCAGTTTCAGTGAGTTCTGCAGTTTCAGTGCCTCTTTTGCTTCTTCAAGAACTGTTACCAGTAAAGGGACAGAAATACTAATAAAGCAGTAATGATCAGGCTGAACTTACCTTCTCTGGCTTCATAAACGTCAACATGGAAACCTCGTCTAGCAAAGAAACAGGCATTTAATGCACCTACCTATAAGAGAAGGATCAGGAATGGTGGATGAAGTGTTTAGTAGCTATATAGTGGTTATATCACAGAGCATTAGTAAGATGTATCAAGGGAAAGCAGTGGTCAGGGGATGCAGCTCAGCATATACAGGAAGACCCTTTGATCAAGAATCTTAGAGGAATTCTTCCTGGAGAGAAGTCCCCTGGCATCCCTTAAATGTGCCTGCAGAGCCTCCAAGACAAAAGCCACCCATCAAAACTCATCATATAAAGTCATATCAAGTTCAGGGCTTGTTTACATGCAGTGATTAATTGCAGCAGGGCTAACTCCTTCAGCCAGAGACAATAGGAGCTGATCCAGGCAAGCGCCCTGCTCCTCTCCAGACTGTATTTATCTTCCTTGATAGAATTCAGGGTACTGCAGCATTCCCTTGGGAACATAGCAGGGGAAGGTAGACCTGTGCAAAAGCAAGATGTTACCTTAAAAAGGACAGCACACATATGTCCTGCTTGTTATTTAAATGGATGGCTGTCTTTTTCTTGTTTAATTTCTATCATTAATCACTCAGTAGTAGTAGTAGTCAGTCTGTAGTCAAAACTACAGACTCTTATGTCATCACTCTTTTCCAGCAGCATGAGGAACAAGAAGCTAACAGCCAAAAAGTCAAAAGAGAGATTTAGGTGCTGCAAGGCTCCACGGTGTCCTTCAGAGTCAGACCACTCTGCAAGTAATGATGGAGGAAAACCATTCCACAGAAGTGAGCAGAGGAAGGCATTTCTTCTTAACCTAGCGTTTATCAAGTCTCAGTCCTCACAAAGCATTTCATGTTAGTGGCTTGGTTAGAGCCAGAAACAGCCAAGAGGCAGGAGGATCTGGCAGCCCTAACAAGGACTGTTATTTAGTGTACCTGGGCACCATTGCTCCACCTCCTAAACCCCTTCCTCTGAGAAAAGGACTTCTGGCAGCAGGATTTATTTGCACACAATGTGGCAAGTGCCCACCACAGACACACACTGCATCTCTGGGATATTTCAGCAGCAAAGCTTTCCCTTGACAGAAAGAGCCATTCTCTTCCTACAAAATCCTAGCTGCTCAAATGAGCCTCACTGCCTCCTGCAATGGGAGCTCAACCAACTCCTCCATAACACTCTGTCATCTGAAGGAGGAATGATTTTAAGAAAAACATTCGCCCCACATCCAAGCAATGCTTTCACAGTCCTGGTTCCCTGGCAAATGCAATCACGCAGCAATCAAATTCCATTTCCTACCAGACCACCACCAACAATGGCGACTCTTTTCCCCCATGGGTCACCGGGCTCCATCGCTGGGGCAGCCGCTGGGTCACAGGTTCTTTACTGCTGCGTCCCCACTCCGTGTCCTGCTGTGCTGCCCTCACCAGTGGGGAGGGGAAGGGGAAGGACATGGGTGGCTGAGTCACACCTGGGTTCTTCTCCCCTGGTTCATATTAAAGTTTAACTCCCAGCCCAGAGCCTGTTGGTGAATCAAGCCTGGCCGTGTGGCCAGCCACACTGAGCCTCAGGTGAAGAGACATGAATGTGGCGTTCTTCAGTCAAGCCTTATTAAAAGGCCTTTTCTGAAAATTGTAAAGCAATTCTGCAGCCTTCAAGGACCTCCTAATGAAAGGAGCAGGAGGAGAACCTGCATCTGCTGGGCTTTTGCTGGTGCTTTGCTGGGCTGCAACTGCAGAGGCACCAGTGGGACGATGCGGAGTAACTTCTGGAGCACTCTTCTGAGGGTGGGATGTGAACCACACTGCTTGCCCAGGGGCCTGATGTCATCTGCAAGGACATCTTTTGCCCAAGGAAGCTTTGTGTGACTTGAGCATTTTGGGGTGTGCTGCTGAGCAGAGGGTCCATGCCTAATCTGCAGAAGCCTTACAGGACTTGGATGAGGCTATGAGGAGACATCTCTCTGTGCACCATTTCGCATGCCCATCCTTGGGAGGAAGTGCTCTGTTGAGCCAACACTGCACACAGTAAGCTTTTAAAAGGGAGGAGCCAGTTATAGCCAACACACAATAATTAAACATCAGACAGTGAAAATGCATACATTAACATACACTAACTACCATTTATTGCTAAACCTGCAATTCACAGCCCAAAACAGCAGATTTGTCTTAAAGGAGCAAGACCAAATCCCTGCACAAGCACAGCACTGTTCTCCATTACACATCCTGGTTCCCAGTGCAGCAAGGGCCAGCTGCTTCCAAGGGGATGGGAGAGCAAGCATCATGCCATGGCCCCAGTCTGCAGTACCATGCAAGGAGAGGACATGCAGGATAGGGTCAACAGGACCCACAAGCAGCCCCAGACCCAAGCTTAAATGGGACTGCTGGACGTGGGGAGGGCACAGGTCCCAGGTGGGGCTGGTTGGGGTTATTAAAAGCTGTAAGTGCCCACGGGCCCTAGTATTGTGTCTGAATGAGTTGCCACTGAAGACCCTCTGTTGGGTTTCTCTGATCTATGCAGCAGTGAATTGATCCACACTATCTGATTGACTCACACACACCCAGCAAAGAAAACAGAAAAGAGAGGGCAAAGAGCAAGGTAAGTTTTACATAGCAAATAAATTATTCATTAATTATTTTCAGACCACAGACAGCATACCATTAGCTTCCAGCAGTGACAGTTATTATTTGGAAATATCACTCAGAACACCCTTTGCATATTTGTCTGGGAGGGTTTACAGATTACTCCACCACCCTGTCTTACCAATTTGATAGCAGCACTTTAAGGTATGCCATGGACTCCTGTGGATAACACAGCATACAGTTGTGTAACTAAAGCTGGTCTCATAATACTGCTTTCTGGACAAGCAGCCTCAGTCACGGTCTGTGTACCTGCCCCGGAGGCAGGAGGCTCGGACATGCAGGGAAGCACCTGACCTGTCAGTGAGCAGTGCTACGTAGTATAGTAAACAGGCCACAGTTTGAAAGTTGTTTTTTTTTTCCAAGAGGATACATATCAGCTTCTCAGTGCCAAATGTATCTCCGTAGCTACTGACAATAGTTCTTGGCAAAACAGACTAAGCTTTGTGTATCAGGGCCTATCTATGCCCAGTGCAATATCTTCTGGGTAACCATTCCAAACAAAATCTAGGTCCCTGGGTTATCTTCATCAGATTCACTCACAAGCTTCACCAGGCAAAAACAACATAAAGATGTTCCCCACTTTAAAAACAGGAGAAGGTGAGAAGACATTGAGAAAGTGCTACTAATTCATTGTTTATCTTTCTGTATTAAACACAAACAGGCTGCTGAGAGCATGAAAATGTATCACTTGATTTAAAAAGCTGAGCGAGCCTTCCAAGGAATCCTAAATGAAAACAAAAAGGATAGTATGGGCTCAGATTAAAGCCTGCCCTCTGTAAATTAGTGGGAAAAGTAAAGAGGAGAATGGTGTTTGATTTATGTTGCTGAAGAAAAAGACATGCCAATATCCAAGGAAGAACCTCAGGATTTTTTTTTTTTTTTTTTAATTAAGTCTAAAACCTGATTATATGAGGGAGAGGCTGAGAAATAATGAAACAAATATACACAATTCCAGACTGCTTAAATCACCCTCCAATAGCTCTTGGAGAAGAAAACTGTGGGTAGTTTTGTAAGTGTGTGATTTGGGAGAGACTGAGAGTCAGAGCCCTCCTGGCACAGAAAATGTAGACTGCGGTTAGCTAGGGGTAGGCATTGGACTTCCAAGTTCAAACCCAATGACTCCAGGAGCAGATTTCTTTCTGTTCTTCTCCACTGAGAATTATTTATCCAAATAGTGCATAAAGCCAACTCACACACTAGGACAGAATGCTGGTCTTCAGGAAAATCCAGTGCCAGGATTTTGCTCTGCTATGCAGGTAACTTGCATTTGGATCGTTCCTGCTCATCTTTAGTTTGCTGGATAGGTAATTACTGTAGGACAAGTATATCTTCCAGGGAGTAAAACCAAAATGCTGAGGGAGGAACACTTACAGGCTGATGAGGTTTGGCGACTAAACCCTCATTCAGGCACCCTTTGTTATTTTGCATTATCCTCCCCAGGATGGCAGCAGCGCCCTTTGCAAGGGGCTTTTCCTCAAGTGGCACATGAAGGGGACTCAGCCCTGGAGCTGGGTCACACGCATTTGCAAGGGCTCAGATAAAACCTGTGTTAAAATTGTTTCATGCCCAGGGGCTGCTGTGGGCTGCCGAGCCTGCAAGACACTTTGGGATGCGTTTTTCTAGGTTCTGTGAAGAGACAGCAAAAAAGTGGTGATTGCTCGTGGATGGTCTGGGCTTGAAAGATGAGAAGAAACAACTGAACTAGCAGGGTGAGCAGACCTCAGGTGCACTGCATGTTTGTTCTGAACATCTGCAGCCTTTTTCCTGCTGACTTCTTGTACCAACAATGTGCAGTCATACAGACATTAGGCGGTCAATCAGACAGATTTGTTAGGAACTGTTCAAATACAGGTTGACCTCAGCAATGCTATGGGTCCACTTGCAGAGGAACACGAACTGTCAGTATGTAGGCCACCTGCAACAAGAAAAATGGCTTTATTGTGTTTGGCAATAGCCAACAGTGCATGCTTGCTGCAGCTGCAAAAGGACAGTGTAGATGTGTCAGCTCTCATAATTCATGGTGGAAGGTAGCTGAAGAAGAGGAAGAAGACAGCTTAAAAGCCATGACAAGATCTTCCTTTGCTATTTTCTGCAAACAGGTAATTGCAGTAATTCTGGAAGGAGCCAAGAGATCTTTACCGGTACAGATTACAAACCCACATAAAACTGAAAAGGGTAGAAAAGTTTATCCCTTCTAATACCATTAGGTAAATAATCTGTTCAGGAATTCAAATCCCATGCTAAAAGGGCCATACAGATACTCCTACCAGCAGGTTGCCCATGCCTGAGGATGTAGCTGCCTCCATCCTGTCCTGTTCACTAAGGCTTTGAAAGAGCCAAAGCACAGAAATAAAAGCTGTGTTCTGACCAATGTAACAGCGAGTCCCCATCCCAAAGTCCCCAGCAACCCCACCACACTCTAGCAATGTGCATTTCTTTACCATCCTCGGCATGTAAGAACATTCTAGCACCACTGTTTCCATGCCTGCTTTCTTGCTATCCCCTCCTGATGTACTCAGCAAGACCACTGCTTGCTCTTGGCTCAGATCCTTGCCCAAGGCCCCTCCTGCCACTGGCATTCACATGAGCAGACGACTTCGAACACTAGTCCTGGGTATGATCTGCTCACACCTAAAAAGCCAACCAGGACAAGCTCAGAGATAGCAGGAAAGGCACAAGCAAGTGAGCCCCTGGAGAGGCCAGCTGCTGACCTCTGCTAAGGGCTCAAGGGGTCTACAGACCTGGGGGCAGCTTGAGAAGTCCATCCATTTCTACACTTGAAAAAACCACCCCAGCTGCAAGCACGGGCTTATTGCAAAGGCTCACCTTTATTTCTGAGTAGTCCCCTCCCTTTGTACCATTTTTCTTACTGAGTGATAGTAGGTTATTTTTCCAGGAATTTCTGGTCAGCAAATATCTCAGCAGCATTTTCAGAATATAAATCCTACTGGGAACCTTAGCCTGAACATAAAACACATGTAGCTCTTATTTAGCAGGTGTCTGCTGGGTTCACAGAGAGACCCAAAACCCAGGGTAACAACCACTGCAGGGCAGAGACACGCAGCATTGCTGAGTGGTGGTGCTGTGTGGCAGGGTCACAGCTTGGTATCATCTGCAGACCTTGTCTGATCCTCATGTTTATTGCACAGTAAGCAAGGGTTAATTACTCAAGTTATAAGATTGAGTGTATCAAATCATCACTTAACCCATCTCAGTCCCATTGTTGTGTTAAAGACAATATTCAGGACTGGTCTTAGTGAAGAACCACGAAGGCATTGGATTGTCTGGTCTACCTAGCTACCCCACTTACACAGGAAGGAAGGGCTAAAAGTTTGCATCGTGGCTGCCTGTTTACTTACATAGGCAGGGTAGGGAAAGTGCTGCCGGTCCAGTGATGTGCCGTGGATGTGGATGGGAAGCCCCCATGGGGCACTGGAAGCACCCCTGTGGGAGGGTAGTGGTGGTGGTGGTGCACCGCAGATTGCCTGGGCCTGTCCGCTTTCACAGCCAGGGGAGCCGTAAACTGCAGGTCCTTGTTGGAGAGAGACAAAGGGCAATTTGTGAAATCTGTGCCCCCACAGGAAAGGCCCCTGGCTGAGGGGCTGGGTTCCCACTTGGCCACCCTTTGGTAGAAGTTGTCCTTCAGCATATGCTTGGAGGTGGGTTTTGCAGACTCCAACATAGAAGGTCCAGCAAATGCTCAGTGATTTCAGATTTCACCTGATACTCAGAAGCACTCAGACCAAACTCCCCCCAGTTTATCCCACCAGTCTATATCAGGGAGATGCACGGTGACAGGATAGCCTGGGGAGGAAGGTGGGGACTGGGGGATGCACGTTCTTCTTCTGCCATCTTCCCTTAGATGTGGCGTCCTCCATAGAAAGCTGCACATGAGTCCACTGGCTCTCCCAGCATCAGTGTCCACTCCAGACATCTCCCTTACAGCAAGCGGGAAAGAGTATTCAAAATGAGAAATTCCAAAGTTTAAAGAAAATAGAAAAGTACTTCCAACCAAGGCAACGCTCGGCACAGCTCTGACGTGAGGAAGAGCCAGCACTGCCTACCATTTCCACAGCAAGTCCACCCTAGGACCATGGCTGATGAAACCAGTGGGCCCTTCTGTGCCGTGGGTGGCATCCTGGGACATCAGTGTCCTGAAACGCGAGAGCTGGCATCTGCTGTCAGAGGCTTTCTGTCCAGGGCAGACATTTGGTCCCAACAGGTGTAAAAACCCATCAGCTCCCTCCAGGCCACAGGATGGGCTATGGAGGAGGATTGCGTTTCCTACCCCTCCATTAAACCCGGAGCGCGGGGCCTTTTAAGTCATTTGTTTCTTTTGCAAATAGCATGTGGGAAAGGTGCGCGTGAGCTGGGCAAGGACTGCAGAAGCATGGGAGTTCTCAGCACCCGACAACCTTAACATCTGAGAAAAAGAAAACCAAACTTTCATACAGCACAGGGAAAAGACATAGTTAACTTGAAAATGGAGGGGTGGGAAAAGTATAGGGGAAATTTTTGCAACATCGGGACATCCCCTCCTCCCCAAAGACCAACTGGCCTTGCTTCTTAGGTAATAAATGCTACAGAGTAGAGACTAGAAATACATTTTTCCAAAGCACTTAAGGATGCTAAGGAGCTATATCACTGTGTTAAAAATAGCTTAGGAATTGAGCATCTAAGGATATATTCAAAATTATCTACCTCTTATCAGGCTCTGGACACGTTTTGAAAAAATTCCTATAGGGATCTACACACCAAAATATTAAGATCTGTCCTTTCAGAGCTCAGTAACCATTGATTTTCAGTGAGACAGGAACTGGAGCAGTGGGGCTCCAAGTACAATTAGAAAATCTGTGCTTCAGCTCTAGCCCATTTCAAACTGCCAGGTCAAATTTTGCCAATTACAGGAATCGTAACACAAATATTGCCCTGCTGTTTGCAGCAAGTGGACCTGCAGCAGCAGATGCCCAGTGTAGATGTCTTCCATGCATAGTCTGTTAGTGGTTCAACTGTACAGGAAAAATAATTTTCAGAGCAGGACCGAATCCAGTTTGCATGTGTGGAGGAGACATTCTTCCATTGGGTCCTGTCACAGTGCTCATAATGGTAAAAAGGCACGCTATGCTCTGCTCAGTAACAGTCTTCTGGTGCAGTGGGTTTGAAGATGCACACAGCTGTTTAATGTCCCAGACTTTCTGCACGTTTTGTCCAAGCCCTGCACCCTCCCAAGGAGATCAGCCATTGTCTTGTGTGAGCAAGGATGCCCTTCAGACTCCAGTATCATTACCTGCTGTGCATGCTGAAGCAGGGGTGAGCTGGCTCCAGCAGACTGTGTGAATGCCATCGGTGGCAGAGCCTTCAGCATCATGTTCTGCATGATGATCTGGTGCATCTGAGCATTCTGCATCAGCATCATCTCTACCATATCTGGGAAGGGGTCACCCCAAAGAAGAAAGTAAGAGCTTTATCAGCAACTGACAAGCAGCAGAGGCATCTCGGCAAGAAGTGCCCTCCAGCATACAGACTGACCACTGCAACCACAACAAAGCAGCTGAAAGGGACACATGAAGAATATCAGCATTATTTGGCCAAGCAGTGAAAAATTAATGTCTATGAATAAAACTGTTCAGACCAGCTCTCCTGTTTCTCCTCCCTTCTACAAGAAAGCTGCTGTTGAGCATCTTCTGTCTGTTAGTTTCCCTACAAGCCCACCCCTCTGGCTATGCTGATTGGCAGGCTGGAGAACGGCTGAGCTCTGGAGCTCTCTTGCTTACTCCAGCACAGACCAGCTCCTACAGCGCTCTCCATTGCTTCACCTCAAGATCATCGCTTTCCATGTGAGAGGTTTCCTCAATTTTACGTGATATTGCAGTGCCACCTTGAGAGTCCACTGTACATACATCAAATCTACTTACTATGATCTCTGGCTCCTTATCACAAAGAACTTGTGCAGCGGAAGTAATTTGCTTGGGGCAGCGGGGGGGGAGGAAGAAGGGAGGGAAATCAAGGAAACTCTCTTTGTTTTTTAACTGGTCGTACGAAAAATAGTTTACGTGTATCAGCTTCAGAAAAGTCATGCATGAATTAGGACTATTTTGTTTATGAAAATAAAATAAAATAATTTAAAAATTCAGATAACTAGAGGAAGAAAAAGGTGGGAAATATTGCAATTTCGTGACTGAGGATTTCTCTGTGGGATGGAGAAACCTTTGGCTGAAGGCTGAGCCAGGGAAGTCATCCCAGGTTTTTGCTCATGTATTATTTCACAGTAGCATCCACCTATGTTTAGAAACAAACTCTTTTTATTGGTATCGCACTATACTTGGAACAGCACTTTCAGCTGTTCCGTCTTGTTTCCAAACATGGGGCATAATAAAAGCCTGCATTGCTCTGAGGAGACTGAACAGCAGGTTAAGAGGGAACAAAAAAATAAAAACAGATTTTAGAAGCCTGTTTGTTATTTTTGGAAACATCCATGTGCATGAGTTTGACCTTGTTAATATTACTCAGTGCCTTAGGTTGAGCTGTTTTGCTTTCCCAAGCTTCCCCAGCAGGTTAACCTGGCTTTCCTGAGTTTGTAGTCCCTTTTTCTTTAGTTTTAGCAACAAAAGTTTGTCTGGAATCCTCTCAGAAATGGTTTCTAGTCCATTTATGGAGTACAATTCCCAAAGCTCCAGCAGCAGCCCGGTTGTGAAACAGCATATCACTCACGAGCTTGGACACTGTCCCATGCCCCCTCCCACCTGCCATGGTGCCTTGCCTGCCCTCTCTGAGGGCATGACAGAGGGATTGTTACCTTCTTTAATGCTTCCAGAGTGGGGAGCTGCAAAAGGCTGGGCAGGGGGGATCTGCGTGATCAGGGCGGGTGGCTGAGGTAACTGCTGGATGATGGTGGCAGGCTGAGGCGGCATCTGAAAAAATGGAGAAGTCGGGTTGGTTTTGGCCTCCCTCATCTGTGGGAGGGGAGAGCAGTGGGTATCATCTTCCTGGACTTCAGCAAGGCTTTGGATATTGTCTCCCATGAAATCCTCGTGGAGGCTGTACAAGCAGACAGTGATGTGAATTGGAAACTGGCTGAATGGCCAGGCCATAGCATGGGCAGTCCTCCCACTCCTATCGCTACCTTGTTTCTATGGTAAACCATTTACACAGTTCATTTTGTGCCTTATTTGTAAGATGATTTTCCCTTTGATTTTGCCTAGGGCAGTAAGGGTCCCATACAATAGCAAGATTTGTATCTTCCCTTTTGGTGGGATGAGCATTTCCATACGGCCCCCAAGTCCCGCCACCTGCTGTTGCTGTCTCAGGCAGGCACAGTGCTAGCAGTGTTTCCTAGGAGAGGATCCTTACTGTCTGCTGGATAATCCTCGGTGGCTCCGCTTGGGGAGTTGGAAAAGGTATCTGGTAGACATGTGGAGGGACAGCTCTGTGGTTATAACAGTGCCCTCCAGCTGGTGCAGGGGGCTGTGAAAGCTCTTCCACAAGGTGCTGCTCCTGCAAAATCAAGTATCTTCTTAAATAAAACCTGGTCACAGAAAGGCAGACAGTTTTGTTACGGTCTCTGAACTAAATGGGATTAGCCCTTGGGAACCCACAGCAGGGTGCAGCCTTGCTTAACAAAACACTGCTGCAGACACTTCTAGCACTATTGCATCTGACAGGCAGACCACAAGGGACTGCTGCATGAAGGGAAGCACTCAACCAGTGCCCGCAGGAGTATAAAGAAAGTTTTTTTTCACATGTATCTCTAAGCCATACAGTTTTCAGCACAAGCAAAAAGGAATTGGAAAAAAGCAAAGAACAAACTGCCAAAAGCCTGGTAAAACGTTTCATTAATGGTTGGTACCCTCCACAAACTAGGAATAAATAACAGTTACTATTGTCCCTATTTTGGCAGCATTAAAAATCCCCTGTTTGCATTTTGGCACTACTCCAGAGTGCTTATGATACAGCAGTTCAGGACTAACAGAATCAACTTACCAACTAACTGAAGTGGGTACAAACTTTGTTAGCTGTAATGAGGGGATACATACTGCTCTCCTGCCCCTCTCCCTGATTAGCTGGCCCAGCCTCTATACTCTGAACCAGCAGAGGACTGAATACTGCCCAGCAGAAGAACTAAAGGACAGGAAAGAAGAGAGTCCGCATTGGCAGTGAATGTGCAGATAACTTGGCCCTTTCTTTTATTTCTGTCCACAGAGAGGGCTCTTACCCTAAGCTCCTGCAGGAGATCTTTCCTTCGCCTTAGGGCGCTTCGGAGCATATCCTCACATCTGTTCCCTGAAGGAGGAAAAGTCCATTATCTTGTCAAAGGATCACAAAGACAGAGCTATTACAGCACCTACATTATGAGAATAATTTTGGAAAACATCTTGTAAAATAGCTTGACTTCTTCCACAACAGGCTTTAGGCTACTTTTCTTGTAAAATCCACGAAAGCTGTACAGCAGCTCTGTAAAGGCAAAGCACCTTGTCTGAAAATAAACTTTTAAGATTGCTCTTTAAATCTCCCTTTTAGCCTCCTGGCTTAGAAACTCATTTCAGCCTGAAATTTTCTAGATATACTCTGTACACACAGAGGATGATTGTGCAAAGTGTAAAAAAAAGTTTGTTGTGACATATCAAAACAAACTCAGTTTTGAATGTCAACTTTTCTGTTTCCTTTTTGTTCTGAACCAACTTCCTTTTCAGTTCTTCCCACATACAGCTGGTTTTGAACTCACTTGAAATGGAAATAAGAAAGAACATTTTCAGATACATTGGAGACATGCCTGGCATCTGCTCTGAAAAGCATCACCTCGTATTTTGAAACGGTAAGTTGTTAAAGGGATTTTTAATTTTTGGCCACAGCACTGAAAGTTTCCAACTCTTTGTGCATCAGCTCAATGAATATGAGCCCAGAGTGCAATCTAGAAATATTACCGATCTTCTACTAGTGGCCTTTAATCCATAGATAATATAATTATAAATGCTGGATGTACTATGCAAAGAAATGAAAGCACTGCACATAGCATAGGTAGCTTCCATGGGAGCATTATTGAAGGGAGCACACTATTTGTATGTGAAACGTAACAGCAGTCTTTGAAAGGGTTTGATGAAGACACAAGTTATTTTAAACTCCCTTATTTATCAACTTTTAGCTGTTTTTCTGGCTTTTATAGTGAATTGCCTAAACTTCAGAAGTTTCGTAACCATGCTGGGATTCCTGACCTCTCTCTCCAATCCAAAGTCAGGATGTAATTGCACATGCATGACTGCCTGGTAAAATGGTTTCCCAGCTCTTATCAACACAGTCCTCATGACCAACTGTTTCAGTATAATGATTTGTTTTATAAGCTGAGTCACATTTTTTTACACTGGAAACCACATTCTGGTCTGCAAGGCTGTGTTTGTCTGCTTCAAAGGTGCAAAGCAGTATTACTAGTGGATATTACTTCTGCCTGGATCCCTCAGAGATGCACAGCAATCTTAACAACTCCTTTTCAGGATCAGCAAAGCCAAGCATACAGCTGGACTGCAACAGGGGCTCACTCCTAGGTATAGGAGCTAGGACAAATAGGATCACCAGTAGTTTGCTCCAGCTGAACCAGCATCCACAGCTGAGAGCCTGCAGAGGACACCGGGGCAGGAGGTCATTCTTATGGCAGTGCTCCACTGGTTGATCATTTCCCTTTGTCAAAGAAAAAAGTTGAAGACATTTAAAAGATAAAATGTAGACAGCTGCACAGTATAGCAAGCCCATTCTCCTTGCATCAAGGCAGCTAAGATTCACCAGCTTGATTAGGACCAAGACTAGTATACAGACTGAGATTACTGCACAAGCTTCACTGGAAATTGCATTTTTGCTACTCCCAATCCCCAGGGCTGCATAGAGATTTAGATATGGAGGCTGAGCTGGGGCAGCACTGGAGTCTGCCTCCTGCCCTCCAGAAAACATCCCTGTCACAGAAGCCAGGACAGAGCAAGTTCCAATTACCTAAATTCCCAACCACTAGCATGCAGCTTTTAGGGAGGAGATGTGATCATCTGGTGTGACCTACTGAGGAACACATGCCTGAAAACATCACTAAGCCCTTTCCATATTATGTCTGTAATTAGAACAATGCTTCTCTTTTACTTGCAGCTGGGAGAGGTGAATCCATCTTCTCTAGGTTCTCCTGCTCATTTTCTAGTCTCTGTTGGTAGAACCACAACAAGAACTGGTTATGAGTCAGGCAGCAAAGCTCGCAACAATTTCAAACCCTACCTTACAGGCATAGGTTTGGAATGGAGGAAAGAAAAGCAGAAGTGGAGATAAGCAGTGCTTCTTAACTGCTAAATCACAACTAGTGAGGGCTACAAGAATTATTCATGGAAATATCAAATGTCTCACTACAAATCTAGTTATAGTAAAAGAATAGTCATGCTTCTAACTGGCCAGGCTATCCCAGACCTGGAAATTGACATAATGGTGAATCAGGAGACTTATACATCATTTACTTTGTAGGGCAGAAAGCTGGATCATATGAAGAACTTGATGTTGGACAGTTTTGAGTATTTGGTGCACTAATAGGCCTAAATGATCCTGACCAGCCTCACCTGGAGCTTCCATCCACACCTGCTGCTCATGTTCCCAGGAGCTCCTTTAATCTCAGCTCTAGGTCTTCAGTTCCTACCTGAGCTATACTGGATGAATATTGGTCTGCAGTTCAACCACAGCCATACCTGTGACTGGCCATGGATCCCATTAACCCTGATCCCAACCTGTAGATACTTTCCCAGCTGGCCTTGGACCTGCCTCATCACCTTGAGCTTGCCTGATAAATCTGGACTTTTGGTTGAACCTGGCCACCATCTCTGGCTCTGCTCTGCTTGCCTCACTTGGGGGCTGGCTGGCCAGGCCCCTGTTCTGCTGGCTGTGGTGTTGTGCTCAATTTCTTGCTCCTTAGGGAGCAGCTGGCCCTTGTTGCTCCATAATGCTAAGAAATTAGAGACTTTTTGCTCATGCACAGGCTCTTTTCTTGGTTATACGTGGCTCCACACTTGTGAAAGCCTTGCCCTCAAATGGCTGCTGCATCTAACAGAAAAGACTCCATCATGGAGACAGGTTAGGTGCCGCTTCCAGCATTCACAACTCCAGACAAATTGTTTTTCCTTCCAGACAACTCTTTAAGTGGCTTCTGGAGGACAGTGAAGCAGAATAACCCCACTATTGATGCCAGATGTGCTGAGGGTGGAGGAACAGAGCTCAGTAGAGAACCCTGGGTGCATTAGCGTGTGGAGTCACAACAAAGAGCTACTGGGATTCTGTGCAGCACTTCATGAGCTTCCACTGAAAGCCTGCCTGTGTTTCACCAGGCAACATAGCGAAATACCTTCCAAAAGGTAAGGCAATAATTCTGCTGTGGTCACCTTTGCTCTGCTTTTTGCTCTTGCACGTTTAAGCGTTAATTTTTCCCTTACCTTTTCTAGGAGTTTGAGTTTCAGTCGTGTCAGGTGATCCACCACTGACGGATCTGTCATTGTAGTAGTCTCCTGGAAGAGCAGGCAGGCAAAAACAGGTTAAAAAGCTAAGCAAAGGCAGATAGGTTTCCAGTGGTCATTTTTTTCTCTCCACGATCTTCATACAAGAATAATTCAATTATTAAAAAAAAACCCAAACAAACAAGATTGTGAGCAATTGGGGGAAGAAGATAAAAGCTTCAGTTTCACTCCCAGATAAAAACAAGTACACATGTTCACTACAGCGTCATAGACACAGTTTTTTCCGCCATTTCTCTTAATGCATTTTCGTGCTGCAGGTTGCAATGATCACAGAAGGGTAACTCGGGGTGAATATTTGTCTGTTCTTAATGGTTGCTAGCCTTTCCCTGCAAGTGGCACTAAGCCTAGCCCTCTGTATTGTTAGTGTCTTCTAAGTAGCTCAGAGTTTTGTGCCTGTAACCTGGTTGCTAAGTTTGTAGTGTCAATCCTCAAAATAAACAATTTAATCTCCAGGTGTAGAAGCTTGTGTACCTTTTGTAACACAAATGCCCAGCACATTAGCAGACAAGAAAAAAAGAAATAAATGCCAATAATTCTTTAACACAAGCCCAATGCTAGGGGTCAGATTATGATCTTGCTGACTGATACCTGATAGCAGTGTTTATCACACTGTAAGGGGACAATACTTTTTTGACATAGCCCTTCATATGAGTTTTTATAACCAGATAGTAACTAAAAACTCAAAAAATTAAGGAGCATAGCTGGAACTCATCCCTGGATGAGTAATAGAGTAATGGTATAACATCCTTTTGCTTACCATCTTCCAAGCAACCTGTAGGGTATGTGTCTCTCCCACCAAAGCCCTACCAGCATAAAAAACAGGGTAACATTTACCAGTGACATCCATCTTGCCAAGGCAAGAGAAAGAAGCCAGGTAGTAGATACTCATTCTCAGTGTCATATTTTATGCCCAGTTCCACTCCTAAGAGAGCAAAGTTACAACCCCTTTCTTACTTGAAGGCCATAGCAAGCCACAGCTGAGCAACTGTTTGCAGCTGGAGCAGCTGATAAATGCTTGTAGGGAGCTGTGTGGGAGCAGCATGGATCACCTTCTCCAGCTGTGACCCACATTGCATGTGCAGTCTGTCCTTAAAAATACACAGCCTGGCAGTCACTGAGGAGGTTACAGAAACTGAGACATGGAAATCCCCAAAATAGTTGTACTATGTCAGAGCTGGGGCTCAGCTTTCTTTGGCAGGGCTCATTTGTGAATGCTTCAAGTGTCATGGCAGAACAGAAAACCCTCTCACCTGCCAGCAGTTTTCCTGAGAAACAGCTCTGCGTATGTTTTTGGACTTTAAAACCCCAACAGATTTTTCTCCCATTATCTCTAACATCTTTGGTCCCTTCATTTTTTGGGCAGCTGCAAGAGCTTTTGACAAGGAATCTCCTAGTTATCTTAAAATTAAGCATAGTTATGCAAGTAAACTGCTTAAGTATAATTTACTTAAGTGTCAGTCAAAAAAGGATTACATTTAGATTTTTAAATCTAGATTCCTGAGAATTTTATTGGAAATCTTCTCATTTGTTATGCAAAATATATATGACTGTTCTCCATGCACTTTTCCCATACATTCCTGTATCATATTCCCATTCAGGTGTTTCTTTTCTAAGCAAGACAATCTATTCAATTAATCTTCAGCAGATTTTCCTTACTCGTTGATCTCATAACTTGGCTGGGAAGGTATAATGCAACAGCCCGCACAGACTGCTCTCATCCCCGCCTCCTGATCTCTGCTATCGGCCACTCAGAAGGTGCTGCATCAGCTGCACCTTTGGTCACACTGTGGCTGCGTGTCTATTTGCACAGTCTCATGTTTAGCCTAGCTGTTTCTCTCTCTACCTTTCTAGTTCATAAACCCTTTTGTGATGGGGTGACCAGGGTTGTGGGCAGCATTTGGGCAGTGACGTAGTAAAGCAAGCTGTGTTGCCGTCTCCAGACAACCACAACAGCAACAAGCCTGCTATTAGTCATTGCTGATGCCATAGTAGTCTTTTTGACTGATGATGAAAATTGAGTGGATGTTTTACCATCAACTGGCTTAATAAAGTGCCTCCTAGAAGTTAAATTTCTAGAGCCCTTACTGCAATAGGAGTAGAGGCTTACAAGAAAGGTTGACAAAAAGAACCAAGTATAAGTATTTCATTAAAAATACAGCACCAGTGTTAAACAACGGAGTTGACTATAGAGGAGAGAGTCTTCTGCTTGATGTAAGGGGTATCCCAGAAAAAAATCTAATACTAGGTAACAAATGCTTTCCAGCAAATCTGCTAAGAGATCTTTCTTTCCCCACACTTATGGATGCCCTGGGTGCAGGGGGATCCCTAATCGAGGGACATATTACAACCTGCTCATTAATGACTTCCCAGAAATCTGCCAGCCAGACACAAGAGGATGGTGCTGGAAGGGAAGATACAGTTGCACTGAATCACAAACTAGGCATCACACATGAACGTAGTGATGCAAAAGAGCAAAACCAGACAAATTTAATTCTGCAAAGGTTTAACAGGAGTATCATATGCACCTCACAGGAGGTAATTATTCTGCTCTATTTAGCAGCGGTGAAGTCAGAGTTTGAATACTGTGCCTAATTTTAGACATGATGGTTTAAGAAAGTCCAGGAAAAAGAAGACAAAAATGGTACATTTACAAAATGTAAGTTCTGAGGAAGACTTGGAAGAACTGTCTTTAGTTAGTAAGTAGATGGTGAGGAGAGGACAGGCTAGCAACTTTTAAATATATGAAAGAATACAATCAAGAACAGAGTGGGGTTTTTTTGTCTGAAGAGACTGGGCAAGAAACATTTGACTCAGTGAGGGAGAGGAAATCCTGACAAAACCACAAAAAAATTCTTAATTATACAGTAAGATAAATGATGGAGCAGCTATCTAAGAAAAAACTTGCACAGAAGTTGTTTAAAAACAATATAGAAAAACAACTGTGATGAACATTGCAGGACTGTTAGATCCCTCCTCAGATACAAGAATGGATTAGATAACCTGGTGAGGTCCATAACAGTACTACTTTCCTACAATGTCTTTTATTGAATTTCATACTTTATGCCTTTAATTTTAAACACTATGATTTCTAAAACACAATATAAAAAGAACCAAACAAACTGACACACCTGGAAATATCTGGAGATGATAAACTTTCATGCTCTGGTTCCACAGGGAGGAGTCTTTATCTTTCCAGTCTTAGAAGAGTGTTTTAATTTGTTAAAAGAGAGTTAAAGAATGAAAAAAGAAATACACACACACGCAAAAATCACCAATGGAGAAGTACATATAATTTCCATCCAATCAATTGCCTGCTTCTGCCAGTTGTAATGTTGCTAATTAACGATTGAGAGCTCTTGTTAGGCTGCTTGGTGGTTACGAGTATTGTAGAAAAGTCCTTTCTGCATTTGAAGCTTAACATGTGAATAGAACATATTCTACAATTAGAGTTACTTCATGCCACTGTCATATAACAATGTGCAATGTTGGTTTTTACTGTTATTTCTGAAAACAGTGATCCTAGTTTGAATCAAATTATACTTACAATTAAGTCTTCTTACTTACGATTAAGTACACTGTAGTAATCATATACTATACTTATGATTATTGTCATATAGAACAATGGCAAACCACTAGTCTCTGCAAACACTGCTCATTTATTTGCAGGTATGTTATAGCAGCACCCGGAGTTCTCAGTAAGGTTTCATTACCAGCCTGATGTTAGTGCAGCATTGTCAGTGCTACTGCTAATTTAGTTGAGGTATAAATGAGCTCTACTGCTTTTATGGTTATGTCAGGTCTGACTGGCCCCAGCAAAACAGAGGTGGTGGCCCCACCACCCTGCCTGGTAGGCTTCACAGCTTCCCCACTGCAAAGCTGCACTAACAGTGCAGAACGCTTGTCCAGCTGCTGGCAGGATAATTTGGGTAGTACCCAAATGGTATTGCTGGCTGATTGCCTGCTAGCTGAAGTGCTGCTGGAGATGGATCCCTTTCCAATATTTCCACCTGAGCCAATTTAATTAGATTAGTACTAGAAACCCTGACATTTTAACAGACAGACAGGGATATAAGAAAATATAATGCATGAGTTGGTTATTTAAAAAAAAAAATAAAAATTACCTATCAACCAAAATCCATTAAACCCAAACAAACATGGCCTACTTATTTTACATTTTTAGCTGGAGCAAGAAGACAAAGCAGTAATTTATTTTAAACCAAATTTTTTAAAGTGACATCTGATTTAACAAAATTTCCATTAAAAATGCCATGATATATTCTTTTTTCTTTTAAGAAATTTCTTTGTTCTGAGCTTACCAATTTCCTTTTGTTTCTCAGATTACACAAGCTTTTGCACTAAGAAATTTCATAATTCAGACTTCATCTCTTAGCATTGACTAGGGACAAACTCAGAATCCTGGCTACAGGGTCAGAGGATGTGGCAGTACTACCAGGAAAAACAACTAAACAAAAAAACCCCCTCAAAACAGCCGAGTGCTGACAAAGCAGGAGGTGACCTGAATTAGCACCAGGGGTCTGTCCTTGCTGTCAGATCTAATGTCCCTGCACAGTTTGCTCACTGAAAACTCCAGTCTTCCTTAGAAGAGTCAAACTGGTCATGAAGAAAAGGAAAGCCAACGCATACTGTCCCCTGGCAACGTCTGCAGTAGTTTAAAACTTAACCTCTCTCTTGGCTCTGGACACAGACAGGCTTTCTGATGTGTAGAGAAAGCCTTGCCAAACCTGCCTTGCTCCTAGTGTTCTCAGCTTTCTCTTTGGAGCATGCTGCTCCAGTCTTTTTATAGCCTATGCTGAAATATTTACCTAGAGGTACCATGGGAGACCAGGAGATGGGTGCAAAATGATTTATTCCGAGAACATTAACATGGATAGCAGTTGACATAGGCATGAGAAATCCAGACAGCATAGATGCAGTCCATGGGAGCAGCTCACACCCTGGATGATGCAATGTCCAATTTGGGGTAAAAGCCCATACAGAGAAGAGCCCAACTTAAAAACCAAATGCATGGAAAGGTCCAGGTATAGAAAAGGGGTTGTTACATCATGAAAATGCTTGCATTTCCAACTTTCTTGGAAAGAGAAACCCAGTGTATTGCAAGAGTTTGCCTCTGAACTGAGCCAAGTAACAAATTTGATTAAAGCAAGGGGAAAAGGAAAAAAAGCAGCGAGACGCTGTAAAACCAAGATGCAAAATACACATAAAAGGCGGACTAGGCATGCTGTAAAGGGTAATATTTCTACACAGAAGTTTATAACCAAGCTGGATGGTCAACATCCCTCCGTGCCAACACCTCCCCTCTGTCTCCAACAGACCAGGCTGCCAGCGCCGGGACCGGTCACGGAGGCGCAGAAATGGCAGGTAGAAACGCACGGCTCCCTCTTGGCAGAGGGCCGGCCTCGACCCAGGACGGGCAAGGGGAGCCGGGGGGGCCTGGTCCCACACCGGAGCCCGCCCAGACAGGCCCCTCAGCAACAGCCCGGCCAGTTTTCCCGCGGCAGCCGCCCCCCTCCTCCCATTGGCTGTCTCCCGCTCCTGGGCGGGGCCGTGGCTAGCAGCCCATTTGAAATCGGCCATCCAGCGCAGCCCGGGCGGTGGGCGGCTACCTCTCCCATTGGTGGCTGCTGAGGAGGGGCGGGCAGAGGCAGTGGAGGCAGAGGGAACGCTCCAGCTTGCGCTATCTATCCCAGGAGTCAGTTAGAGAGGGTGGGCGGGGCCATCTTAACGGCTGCTCTCGGCATTGGCTGGCGAGCCTCCTGGGTGCGGTTATTCTCGCCAATTCTCAGAGAGCTTCCTCCCTTCCCGGGAAGGTGGGCCAGCCGCTGCTCTCTTATTGGCCAGCACTAGCTGCCGCTGCCTTGCGGTTGGCGGTGGAGCCGAGGCAGGTGGGAGAGGGCGCTGGGGCGGCCATGACCGAAACTTCTGTATCCCCTCCGGTGTGACAGTTGGAGCAGTGAGGGGCGCGGGCTGGGCTCGGCTGCCGCCTCTGGGACCTCCGCTTGCCTGCCGCATGGACGCGGAGGAGGAGGCGCGGAGGCGAAAGCTAGAGGCCGGCAGGGCTAAGGTGAGGGCTGGGGGTCCTGGCTTTTGGGGGCAGGTTTTCCTCGTTGCGTGGCGGGGTTGGTACCGCACTCGAAGCGGCGCTCGGGTCCGGAGGTCCGGGCGGCGGCAGTGCTGAAGCGTTGCTGCCAGTTCGGAGCTGTATCAGGAGATGAAAGGTGTTTACCTGAGCACCGTGGCTTTGCGAGAAATAAATGTGCCTAGCGTTGCTCCCTGAACGCAAGTTGCCTGGGAGGTTTCCCAAATTACTGCAGAGGTATATAAACATTATCTTCAGTGAGTTAGGAGCACCTTTAAGTAGTGTGTCTATCTTCCCCGCGTTCTGTTTTTGTTTTGATTTTTTCGATTTTTGCACTCAGTTATTTGTGGAAGTACTGTATTTCCAGGTGAGAATCCCCAGGAACAGGTGTTGTGTGTTTTGCTACTTAAGTGGCTAATCTGCTTGCCCTTCTATCTGCAGGTGGGTTATTGGAGAACTGGAATGGTTTGGATTATTTCCAGTCATGCTGTTAGTGAACGCTTCATATGCTTTGAACAGTTACATGCCTTCAGTTAGGTGTAGTTTGGTGGGACTGTGTAGAGAGCTCATGTGATGTGACTAATGTATAAAGGTAACGTTCTCTTGGTAATTGCTGTGTGCAGCTATGTGATTACCACTTAATATATGTTAACCCTCTTAGATAAAAACTTCTGCTTTGTTTTGGTAATGATGTTCAAGAAGCTGGTTAGAAATGTCTGATTATTTTTCTTGTAATTCAGCATTTCTGGTGTTTTTTGAGCTGTTTCTGTTCTGAGAAACTGTTGCTGAATAAGGCTTGCCAGTCTGCAGCTACATCTTTTCCCTGTTCTTACCATCCCAGTAGGACTGGAATGTAGCTACAAGGGGATAGCTGAGGCTGCACAGGGTGTTGGGAGGTTTGGACAGATCAGATCTTTCCATGATGTGCTGCAGCCTCTTCACACCCAGTATCACTCCTAGCGATTCTCCCACAGGCATAGGAGCATGGCCCTTGCTGCAGGGGACCTGTCTGGAAACCTAGCTAGTGGGCTCAGAGGTAGCTTGGAGCTGTGCCGTCTGCCTCAGATCTTTTGAGCATTCTTCTGTGTTTCTGTTTCAGCTCCCTCCTCCCAGTGCTGTGCAGAAGACAGTTAAAGAGAGTGCTACTGGGAGGGGAGCAGGGTTGTGGCTTGAGCTGCACTGAAGCAGCTTGGTGGTGGGCAGTACAGCTCCTCCATCCCTGGCCGGTCCCACCCACATGCTGTCACGGTTGCCACGCTCCCTGCCCCTGCTCAGCAGCTCCTCATCCACGTCCCGTCACAGCCTTGATACATGCTGTGTGGACACAATCCCCTGTTGGAGAACGATTGTGTGATTAGTTTTTTTGGATTAATACCGGGAGAGGAAACTTCGAGAACAGGAGTTCTTCAGGTCAAAAAGTTACATCAGTTGTGGCAAGACTTAAGTTAACATTTCTTTTGTAACCCTTCTCTAAGTGCAGTAGCTGTTTATGGTTGGAAAAATGTGATACTCTTGCCTTGAGTAAGTTATTAGTTCCCACCTGTTGTACAGCTGTTGTTTGCCATTTGGGGGGGAAAAAAAAAATGGGGACTTGCATTAAGTTTCAAGTTATGTATGCAGAGCCAGCATTGCATTTATTATTTTTTTTTAAACTATGTGCTAAATATCTCTCATCTTACCATTTAAAAAAAATTGTTAGCAACCCATCAATGTTGCTGTTACACGGTATCATATACCTGGTATACCGAGAGGAAAGGAAAGGATTTAGAAAGGCAGAGATGGATGTAGTGCTTCCTCTGCTTATTAAAATGTCACAACGATCCATTACTTAACTAGCAGACTGTGGGCACCAGGTAATTTTCAAAAAACACCTGGTCAAGTGAATGGAAGAATATCCATTGGGGATTATTAAATACAAAGATAGTACGTTTGGCTTTGGAAGGCAAACACGTGAGCTACAGATTCCTTAGTATGCTTGCCCTATTTTTTGTATACCTGCAGTTGTAGAGCTAACTTATGGAACAGATGCATAGTGGGCTAATGACTGAAATAAATGCATCTTTGGTCTCAGTGTAGTCCTTTGCATGTTCTTAAGCCCGTAGTAGGATTTGGTCATGCCTCTGAGTAGGTGGGCTGCAGGACTGTAACTTGCTTCAGAAACTACCTCTGGATAGCTCATGTTTTTGAAAGCTCTTATGTAATAGAGTAGTAGGGAAATGTCCCTCTTTTGGTTTTTTCCTTATCTTTTTTCTTGTTTTCTTTGCGCTGCCCTCCTCGTGGATATAAATGCAATTTTGGAAGGGAGAAATAACTGTGAGCAGGTACAGTACTTCCTTCCTGTGATGCAGGCCTACAGTAGCTTAAGATGATCCCGCCTCCAGACCGATACAGAATTGTTCAGTGCTCATCCAGATAAGCTTCCTGAATCATCTCACCGCATCACTGCAAGGGTGCTCACCATGGCAGGGGACAGGAGTGCAAGGCTAGTTGTGTGTTGCAGACCTCTGTTGTAGCAACCTGACTTGTAGCAACCCATGCAGTCATGCTAACAGCAATCTCATACTTGTAACTGGAGGTGTGAACTGATGTGAGGTTTTTTGCACACCACCCCACCCCACCCCCCATTATTTTTTGTCTTTGGCATCCTTAAATTTTAGTCTGCTAAATAATGACTTGGGAAAGGAATATAATGTGAATGTCTTCCTCTTTAAAGCAGTACTTGCATTATCCTTCTTCATATAGGAATAAAACCTCCATTACTGAAATGCATTTAAATTATCTCCTAATAGTAATAACTCCAATTGTTATATTAATTGGAAATTGTCATGATTTGGCAGCTAAGTACTGACTACATCAGGTACTTCACATTTCCATTTTTAATGAATGCAATAGTGATAGCCAAGGTAGTAATTGAGAAACAGAACAAAACCCATGTATTTAGTGCTGCTTTTTTCTCCTTGTTTTTTTTCAACCTCAAGTTAGCTAGTTGCATGTTGGCCATCTGTGCCTCTACTAACAGACCTGTATGTGCCATACTTCATGTGTGAGAAGTTTGTGCTGTTCCTTCATTTTACATAGTAGGAGCTCAAAAAGGAGTACATGTTTTTTAGGAAGTTTTCCTGCTTAATCAGTTTGAGGAAGCTCTGAAAAATGTTTCTGGGTTTTGTTTAAGAGCACTTGTGGTTATGTTTACTGTAGCTAGGAGGTAGACTAAGGTTTATTTGAACAGCCTGTTTCTATGTGGTGCTGATGTGGTTTTCAGCTCTGTTCCATTTTCTGTGGGTATTCTTTCGGTACTGATTTCTGAAGCATGTAAAGTGGTAAGTCAAGGTGTAAAATATGTGAGAAAAAGGCTGGGGAGAGCTGGAGTGCTGCATGTGCTGTAGTTGTCCTGTCTGCTGGCCCATACTGCTGGTGCCAGTCAGCTTGCAATAATGTGGTGGAAGGATTTCAGTGTAGCAGTTAATTTGGGATGGGGATGACGCTTGGACCACATGACCCAAAACCTGGCAGGCTTGTTTTTCTAGTTCTGGGATGCTCCCATGGTGCTGGCCATACCAATTTGGAGGTGCCTTGCAGTTGCCACTTTTAACTGACTGGTCCTGGTGAAATTACGTTGCAGTATATTGGTACCTGCAGAAGGGCTGGGTGTTCCTGTGTATGGAGAGCTGCTTTGGATGCTACCGTGGATGGTGCTGTTGGTGTTCCTGTGGCATGCTAAGTCATGGCTAAAAGTGAAGCTTTTACCTTCGCACATGCTGCTAGAAAGCAAACTGAGAATTGGGTCCTTCAGAAGGGGCATTATGGGATCTCACTGGGATGGGGGAGGATCAGTGTTATATGCTTTCTTCATATTCGCACACACTACTTCATGTTGGATGACTGCCTCTGTATCTGATGATACTCTCGCAATGACGCTTAAATTCATGTAGCTGATTAAAGGCTTTGGAAAGCTGGTACTGCCCTAACTAGCACTCTTCCCCATCCAGTGATTCCATGAATCTGGAGCATGTTTAACTCCAGTTCCGTAAAATTTTGGAGTAGTTGGATATTTTTGCATGGTATGCATTATGATTTCATGTTTAATACATCTGAATGGAACAAAATAAGTTATGTTTTCTTTGAGCTGTGCATTTAAAAATTCATACTAATTTAGATGTTCAGTCATGACAAGTCTTGGTATTTTAATGTCTAGTACTTGGTCTCCCTTCATGAAATCGTTAACTGCTCTTTATGACGGCCACTCTCTCTGCCTTTCCTTTCTCATCTTTTCTGATTGCTTTACTCCTGTTTTCACTTTTTTCCTGCTTCAGCAGCTTCCTCTACTCCATTTTTCTGCAGGTTCCCTCCTGTTCCTTTTCCCCATGTTATCAGGTTAATTAGTGCAATAGCTATTTTTGACATATATTGCCATCAGTAAGTGCTAGAGTTAATACCTGATTTCAGAGAATAGTATTTACTGGTCTGTTAATTTTGCTTATTTTGAAAGGCAACAGGGCACCTGGCAATTTTTTTGTAATCTGCATTCAGTATTAATAACTATGGAAACTACAGAACTTAATCTTAAAAATAAGCTATTTGTACATAAACATCTTAAGTTTTGGTAAGAAAATGACGTTTTTCTGCAAATATACCCTTTGAACAGGCTGCTCAGGGTAGCAGGTATATAACTGTGTTGAGTAGCTAAACTGTCAGGTAGAAGTTGCTATAATGGTGTGGGGAATAAGGAGGAAGGACTGAACTAAATCCATTTCACAAGCTGAATGAGAAGAAATGGACAAGATTTTTCTGCAAGGTGGCTGTTCTACAGGAAAACCAAGCTGTCAAGCAGTGGATTTTTTAAATATATTGCAGGTAGAACTTGGCAATTATATTTACATCCTGATATCATTTGACTATCTATTTTATCTCATCACAAGGATATATTAACAGTGAACTTGATAACCCATGGTTGTCACGTTGGAGAAGGCGTTTTCCTTCTGAGAAGGATGTCTGGATTTATGCTATGAGTGAGGTGTTGCTTGGAAATGCTGCCTAAACACAATACTAGAGTTGAAAATACGATAATCCTTTTTAAGCTGTTTAAGGCACTAAGGAAACTTAGGTAATAAATTCTGTCAGTGACGCTCTTTAAAAGTCCCTGGTGCTTCACAGAGCTGTGATAGTCTGATAAAGTAGAGCATCTGATTCTTTAACAGAAGAAATTAAAATGACCTGGCTTAATTGATTTTCTATTTATGTACTGTAGGCTGCTTTCTGGCTAGGAAGTTTTGCTGTATTCTCTTAAGGGGTTGGCAAGGAAGGAGCATGAGGATTCACTTCCGTTAATTTTAATCTTAAAGCTTACACTGGCAAAGATCTGTTTAGATACATTTCTAGGGGGTTATTGTTTTTGTCGGTCTTGCAGAAAGACTGTTCAATTATTATTTTTTCCTAGTGATTCTAGTATATTAACAACTCGTTCCTTTACTAATCTGTCTTTCTGTAATTCTGGATTGTCATTGATACACAAAGTTTCACTGAGTAAAATTTGATTCTTGTATTGAAATGAGTTTTTAGTACTGGTGTGAGATTTCTTGCTTAATTGCACAGTTATCCAGTATGTTCTGAATGTGTAGAAAATAGGAAGATAAAGCAGTTTTTCTGCAGATGTATATATTTTATCAAGATAGGATCTTTGTCACCCATGACTCTGTTAATCTTGTGGTCCTGCTACCTTTTTCTCACTTACCTCTCCCTCTACCTCTTCCAATCTTTTCTGCACAGTTTGCTTACTTCAGACAACGAAAAACAAAAAGTGACGTCACGCAGTCGCAGGAAAAGACGGCGAAGAGGAAGGGCTCGTCTGTCCACACGCATGACGTTCCGAAGGAAGAGTGTGCACTAGTGGCCCAAGATGTTGGTAAGGCTATAGAGAATAAGGCTGAAGACACCAACCTACTAGAGACAACAACAGAGGTAAATTTTCGTATTTCTTGCATTTCACTTAACTCCATCTGCAGATAACAAGTGTTCCAGGTGATTGTTTTACTTAATTGGGTATTAGCTGCCTGGCATGGTCAACTAGCTGCCATTGAGAAGCAAGTGAAGTGATGTATTTTCACTTGTAATAATTAACTCTTACAAAGTCCTGTAAATAACTGAAAAAACCATCTCCATTATATGGACTGGACAGCTGGTATTGTGAAGGAGCTGTCAGCTGTTAGTCTGCTAAATTGAGGTCTTTCACCTTTCACTGCGGTGAACTTTTCTTTGGGCAGGCTTCTGGTTATGCAGCTGTGACCCCATGAAATGGCAAATCCAGACTGAGAGGCATAGTAGATGAGCAAAACTGTCAGGACCTTATAATGCACAGCATTAGTTTGGTTTTGTATCGCTTTGCTGGCTCAAATGTGCTTAGTGTTTTCTGAAAAAATATAGTCTGTTCCAGCATGCTTTTAGTAGCCACTGTAAAGCTAGCATAGATGTTACATTCTCTGACGAATTTGTTTAATATGTGACTCTGCTGGTGCCCAATATATTTCAGTATGTTTGTATGGATGACCCTCTAGAGGTAGCCTTGTAGTCACGTGAGTAAGCATAGAAACATAGCTTGTGATATAGCTTGAGATTACCAGACAAATACTAAAAGACGTGCTGGTCTGCCTGAATTAAGCAGTTTCTTTCTTACTTCAGCTCATAAGCAAGGTATTTATTTTTATATCAGCTATGGATTAGGGAGTTGTGTGATGCTTTTTCTTTCTGTCTTGTAATAAAAATAAGCAAAATGTTGTTCTGAAGAATGCTTTTTTTATAGGAATCCAGCTTGCCAGTTGGCTGATGCTTTCACAAGCCTCAGAAGTTACGAGGCAACTCTCTGGCTACAACAAACTGTATCTGTCTTGGTCTGGGAGTTTGTTTACAAAGCAGTTTCCCAGTGTGTTTCAGCATGTTGTCTATGCAAAGATTTGTGAGTTTTGGGGAGGTGGTGCCTTCTGTATAAAAAGCATCTGTCCATCTGTTGGTGCAATTTTCACAACATACAGTAATAGCATCGAACTAGTGTATTTGCAAAGCCACAGTAACAGAGGATGCCATTTCAATGTATTATACTGCTTTCTGTTGTGAGAGTATTGCTAGTGCTTTCAGGATATCCTGAAAGTAATGTTAGCATTGCAGAGGCTTTTATGAAGCTACATGCCAGGCTGTTTGCACTAAGAAAAAAGCATACAGTATTTTGTCACTCAGCCATAGCATTGTCAGCAGCATCCTTATTACATTCATGTGAACTTAAAAACCAAACAAAAATCACTTACTGCTTCTAAACAGGTTTGTCAAAAGAGCTGGTTTGTAAAGCAAATGGAATTGCTTTTTAGGTTATGTGGAGAGGGCTCCAGTAGTCATTGGAAACTACTTTGTGCAGATTCAAAATACAGGGAGGGTTATGGGCTGCTTTTTCTAAATAGTGCTACAGTCATCTTTGTCTTGTGAGTTTGGTGACAGATAAATATCTTTCAAGATATCAAGCTACATTAAGCATATGCATCAGAAAATAGTACTGCTTTCATAATTATCTGAATTATTTTAGCATGTTTGTTATGTAATCTCCTGTCAGTTAATTACTAATATTTAGTCACTATTAATTACTTTTAGTGGTTAAGGAGTGCTCAGCTGTATTTGCAAGCCACAAAAGCAGAAAATAAAATATTGGATCTCAATGGTGAGACTTAGGCCTACATTTTTGAGTAGACATTTGTAGTAATTTTTTTTTTCTTTTGCATTTATTTCGTTCATTTGACCGTGGGTGACCAGCTGAGTTGAGCACTAAAGTTAGTCTCTCTCTCAGTGGTACGTTGTCTTGCAATGTGGACATTTCTGGCTCATGTGCTTAAGGTGTTTCCAAAATAATTCAGCTTTTCCTCATGTGTCTTTAAATGGACATGATTTAGTGTTTGTTTTATTTGTTTACTTACCAGGGGAGTGCTGACTTGTCCTGCTGGGATGTTCTGAATGATCATGCAGCTGAAGTAAGTGTGAAAGAATGTGTTTTTAGTAAAAGATGTGGATATATATATGTGAAAGAAGAATGTGATAAATGGTTACTAAAATTATTAGTTATTGAGCACTGTTATCAAATGTGATAAAAGTGATGCGATTTAATTATTTTACAGTCTAAACCAGGAACTTGTCTGTAGGTACATGTACTGGCTGTGAAAGTGTTTGCTATGAAAATTGGGTTTAGTGAAACCATGGTCCTTGTCCAGAGAAATTTGAGTGATGTTTTAAATTGAAAAATAGGTTCATTGTTTGTTTCATACATTAAAACCAAAAAGTATTTAAAATAAAATACAAGATACTGTCTCCTCTGTGAGAATTGTAACAATAGTGCTTGTAAGAAACTACAGGATTGATTGGAGCAGCTTCTCTCTTTGTACTTAGTTTTTGTTTGGCTGTTAAAGGTCATAGAAATGCAGAGTATGGTGAATATTTATTTGCAATAACTGCTTACACTTGAATTTAATATTAAGTCAAGAACTTTATATTGTTGTTTTTCCTATGGATGGACTGTTCTCCAGTCAGCACAGATGTATGTAAAAACTTTGTTTGATTTTGGTAGTATTTCCCCCCTTCCCAGTTGTAAGTTGGAATGTATTTTAAATCCCAACACATGTCAAAATGGCACTTTGCCACAATTTAGTGCTATAGAATCACAAGGCTCTTCTCCCTAATTTACTTTTGTGCCTTAAAGTATTATATGAAAAGATATTATCTATGAAGATCTTTTATTTGAAATTTTTAAGAATAAATGACTTCTAATGTTTTCATTAAACACAAAGTCCCAATGTCGAATTACTCTTAAACTAGAATTTGCTCAGAATTTAAGCTTGAATTTATATTCAGAGTAATCACAAAACAGAAATGGTATATTGTTTTGGTAAATAAATACATTTTTGTTTCTCTTATGAAGCAAGTTACAATAAATTCTGCTGCAGAATACAGTGAGCTTGATGCTAAGATGTGTCGGGCGAGAATAGTTGAGTTAGAGAACAGACTTCTGGAGAAACAGGAAGCAGTTGGAAGACTCACTGCACAGATGGATGAGCTACAGGAACAACTTAGCAAGCATGGTGACTCTATGCTACTTCAGGTGAGTTTTATAGAATTGGATAATGGGGATAATACTACTTTAATCCTAAGAATATTTAGGAGACAAAACTCAAGTATTGCTTTTTATTGAAAAGTACTTCACCTTGCTAACATGTGCTGTGAAAAGCAGTACTGAGGTTTTCCATTCACCAGTGTCCAGAACTTTATATTGCTTGAATCAAGAGAGAATAAAAATAAATTTGAAATGCTTCTATTTTTAGAGAGTTCTAATGATATGCATAGTTAAATTCTTCTGCTAAGAAATGGCTGGACACTTGCTACTAGTTTTTATTTATAAAATTTTCTTACTGTTGAGGAGTGGGCCTTTATAGAGAGAACCTGCAAGAACCACTGAGGTAAGTGTAGTTATCATACATTGAGCTAGGGGCTCAATGTAAAAACATGAGACTTATATTTTTGTAAATAATGACTTTAAAAGTACTTATTTTGTATATATCTATATATAGAGATATAT